>BRZM01001800.1:38185-58720 GCA_033238685.1 Lates japonicus | reverse complement strand
TGTGGTGTTTGGCGTGTGTTTGCTCTTTGTGTCTGTTTGAATTGATTTGCACAGCTCGGCAGACAAGGGCTGAATGCTCAGACCAAGAATCCATAATTTCAT
Organism: Lates japonicus; assembly: GCA_033238685.1. Classification (NCBI taxonomy): domain Eukaryota; kingdom Metazoa; phylum Chordata; class Actinopteri; family Centropomidae; genus Lates; species Lates japonicus. The sequence goes on along the minus strand of BRZM01001800.1, from coordinate 58,618 downwards.
ATGATCTGATAGTTCTGCAGTATTAGATTGATTTTTTCCCCTCTCCCTCTCTCCCTCTCTTTGGTGTTGATGTTAACAAACAAGCTCAGGTACCTGTGCTCATGGATCCAAAGGAGAGCAAAGAGAGGCATTTTGTTCAGGCGAAGGTGATAATGTGGAGATGGGGACATGTTTGTTTGAGGAAGGGGATATGTTTATTATGTGTTGTTTTCTGAGGGGGTACTTCCCATCTAGCCTGTTTAGCTGTAGGGCTGTGGTATCTGCAGTCACATATTATCCAGGACTAGAGACTTAACATGCTGCTTATCTACAACTGGTTAGGTGTGCACATAATGCCCATTCAACTATTACTGCATATATACAAGTGCAGTAGTCCTGATGCCACACAGCAGAGGATTAGATATTGGTTCTGATGGAAAATAAGACATCCACCCACAACACTGTAGGTCTGTAACACTGTTGGAAGCAAAAAGTATGGTCTTTGTTTTCTGATAAGATAACCCCTTCCATACTATATCGAAGCATGTTTACTATAAATCACGACTAAATAATGCTACTCTGCAAGGGCTAGAATGCTTGGAAACACCATCAGCTGCTCTGGGACCAACACTGGCTTCTAACGCAAACGTTAACCTAGGTAGTTCAAAAGCGATAATGTCCACTATTGCAATGTAGCATTGTGTTGGTGTAATGAAAATAAACCATTGGCACTACTGTGAAAAAGGTGTCAATGCATTCCAACATAGAGGCAGGAAATGTAGTGACTGTATGCAGCAGCTGGTTGCCGGGAGAATGTAGCTGTAATGGCGCTGACCAGTAAGTAACGTTAAATAGTCTTGAAAGTTCACTGAATTTGTTGTCTTCCATCTCAGTTGTCCAACACACTCGCACAGCGGCTTGTTGTTTGCCATTCCAAAAGTCCTCTCATTCCATTCCATCACCTTGTAGACTTTTCTCTTTCATTAGCCATCATGGAAGCACTGACGTAATGATAATCATAATCATCCAGATTTTAACAGCTAAATATCAAACATGTCTGATATTAACGGGGGGTGAGGGGGCAATGATCTGCGAGTAGCTCGGGAGGGTTAAGACTGGATCTGTAAACCTCTCACATTACCAGATAATATGGGCTGAACATCAGTACTGACCAAGGTCCCAGACCAGATTTCCTCCAGCACTGTCCCACCCACAGCACCATCTGATTGGTTACACGCAGTGCCACGGCACGGGTAACAGCCAATCAGCAGTGAAAGCTGTGCATGCACAGTGCTCTCACACACGGCAGAGAGGAGAAAAAGTTTTGCGGGGTGGAGAAGCTCCGAACTAAGAGATGCTGCTGACCCTGGGAACTCCCTGCACTTTTTGTTTTTGTTTTAACTTAAAACAAAGATAAGTGAAAGATAAAATAACATTTCAGTTATATTGAAATTTTGGAAAACTTTATTTACTGTAGAAAACTTTAGGGAGTTATTTATTTGTTTAAGTTTTCATTTAACTTCATAAGACATGCTGCTGCGCCTGGGAGCTCCCTGCACTTATTGTTAGAATTTTAAGGATTTTAAGATAAAAAAAAAACCTTTAACATGTTGCAAATCTGAAAAGCTGTTTAATAAACATATGCTTAAAAGCATTTAAACGAAGTTAAGTGTTGGAGTTTGTATTATCCAAAATTTTGACGCCAATATTTTCACTTTTACTGCAAATGAATATCGGCTCCAAATATCGGTTATCGGCCTCCTTGACTACTAATAATCGGTATCGGTATCGGCCCTGAAAAAAACATATCGGTCTATCTCTAGCAAAAATTATGTTTCATTGAGTCATCCAATCACCCAAACCTCCTTTATTGATGGACTGTGTGGCTCTTTTATGACATCACACTATGTCCTCCTTTGCTCTTGACTGACAAGAGTGATAATTCATATTTCAGCAGCCATAGTTCTTGTGGGTACAGGTCTTCACTGGTCCAAATTTTCAGGATTTCAGACAGACCCATGGAAAACCATACAAACAAACAAAATACTAACCTTATCTGTACAGACCCACAGATAAGCAGACCCAGTCCAAAATTACCTGAACAGATTCCAACAACATGGAATTTTTTCCCTGCACTTAACAGTTTACACTCCTCCAAAAACACATTTAGCTTCTGCAACGATTATGAAACACCACATGATTAGTGCTGAAAGTGAGTCTTCTTGGTTCCACTTATATATATTGTATATATCAACTCACCTACGGCCTACGGCAGTAGAGTGGGACACTGAATATAGTCCTTGATTGGCTTTCAATCACTAGGAAATACTGGAAGTGGACCCATTCTCGACATTCTAGTTTTGGTCTTTCTGGTTTTCACACTCATCCTGAATTGGCCTCCGACAGATGAATGAAGTATTTTTGAACTAAACTGAATCAGTGATCACAATCTCTGTTTAGTTACACATTTTGGCAAACAACAGTAGCTTAGAAGATGCAGTCAAGTGATGTTCTACTGCTGGAAAATGGAAAGACTAAGATCTCTTACAGCTCTGACAAACAGTGCCTTATCAAGAAAACTGAGCAGCAGGAAAAATGCAAGTTGCATGATTTATATTAGGCAAAACAAGAATAAAACATATTTGCACTGTGCACTGAAACAAATGAGGTTTCATTCTATATCAGGAAAATCAATACAATAACAGGCTCTGTGCGCTACGCAGCCTGTGTGCATGCTTAATAAGTACTACCCTCCTGCAGTGTTATGCAGAGGATACAGCCTGCAAAGTTACATACTATGATATCAAGAACCTTTTTTTTCCTTTTTAAACTCCAATCTCAAGCCTCTCATTTGGGATTTGGTTTGAAGAGTGGGGTGTTAAGAACTAAAACCACAGTTCAGAAGAGGCTTATGTTAAAAGAGTCATCCTGAGACACTCACCCACCGCCTTAAATCGAGGGGGNCGTGGCGGCAGGAAATTCGCCAAACGGAACGGGCTCATGAGTGGGGCCATCTCGCTTAGCTGGGCCTCACGTCTGCCATCAATAAAATAAATTTCTTACAGTGGGTGATGGAGGAGCAGCTCATTCGCGCTGGTGGATGCAGGCACAGCCTCTTCTTCCGCCTTCGAGGGTTTCCATAAGCCCAGGAGTGGCGGAATCTCTTAAAGGTTGATTCCTGGGGCTATTTCAGTCTCTTCTGCTTGGTGAAGTCATTCTCATCTTCCACAGGCTGCTGCTGCTTTTTCCTCCACCTGGAGCTCCGTGGAGAGCTGAACGATTACCTGGGCTCTCTGCACCAGAAGGCATCTGCTCATCCTTCATCTTTTGGACTGGGGTCTTCAGTTCTTCTTTAAGACCTATGACTGTCTCTTGCTTTTGCTGAAGCTCAGCTGCAAACTTCACCTCGATGTCCTGTTTTATAGCTGTAGATCGGCTGCAAACCTGGTTGGCTGATACTCAGTTCATGGCGGACGACCAGGTTTTTCTGCTTCTCAGAGTGGAGCTCCGACATCAGCTTGTCTTGACCGAGGTTTCAGTGTGTCTGGAGAACTTGATGGTTCTCTTTCTCTGTTTGAGCTCAAGCGGCAAGTTTTTCCTCGCTGAAGCTTAGGTTGGTCCTGGAGAACCCGTTGTTCTCTTTCTCTGTTTGAAGCAGCAGCAAGTTTTTCCTGGCTGAGCTTAAGTTAATTCTGGAGAACCGTTGTTCCTCTTTCCTCTTTGAGCTCAGAAGTAAGCTTTTCCTACCGCTGAGCTTAAGTTGGTTCTGGAGAACTTGGTTGTTCTCTTTCTCTGTTTTGAGCTCAGCAGCTAGCTTTTCATAGGCGCAGAGATTCAGTTTCGTCCTAGACCTCCTCTGTTTACAGGTTGGTGTTACACTTCTCTTGGTGAAACTTTAGCTCATCCTGGGAAACCTTGATCTTATCTTTGTGAGCCTGCAGCTCAGCATTAGACTTTTCCTGGGTGATTATATGCTACCTTCAGCTCTTCATAATCCTGTTGGAGAATCTCTCTTTTCCTCCTCTTAATGTCCTCCTGATGACCTGTGAGATAATATTTGAGCATTGAGGTTTCTGCGTCATATAGTTCTGCAGCCTCTCAAGCTCTTTTTTATCTTCTTTCTCTTCAGTAATAAACAGTTCATAAGATGTTTTGAGATTTGGACAGTTGTTTAGTGTCCTCCAACACTGGCTAACCTGTACTCTCCAGTTGTATTCCTTGCTCAACTGTTTTTGAAGATAATAAATTTGTCTTTGGGCCGAGTTGGCCATCCTCCAGTATTAAAACCGTTGGGCGGTCTAGGCACCATCCTGTTTTGAGAAGTAGAGCTTGCCATTCTTAGAAGAATCAGGATTTAAGTTGTTCCTGAAAAATGCAGTTTCTCTGAAAGTTTCTCTGAAATCAGTGGTCTGCGTGTGTCGGTTGTTCTTTTCCTCAGTTCTGTAAGATTTGAATTCTGATTCACTCTTCTGACCAGAGGGCCTAGTTAAAGAAGTTTGATGACATCAGCGAATTCCAATCATATGTTCATATGTTTATGACATCACCAATGAATGATGCAAATAATGCTTTTGATTTTGAACATTCCATTCCTTTTTTGGAGTCATTTACATTCAAATTTCTGCGATTCGAATGTAAACAAAACTGTCCCACTATCAATATTCAAAACAGGTTTAAAACCTGATACTAATCCAAAGTGATCGACAGGTGGAACGCAACAATTTCTCACAGCAGCACTGTTTAATGATCAGGAATCACATAATGCACATTTTGTGGGTTCATATCTTTACGAAACTCTGTATTAAAAAGCATGGATTCACCTAATACAATTCAAACTCGTGAGCTGTGTGTTAAATTAGAAATCACCTGATATTCTCAGGGCTTGATATCTGCTTTTCTCCCTGTGCTCCTAAACTGAAAAATTTAGGAACTTAAGGGGATCAATGAAAATGAAATAAATCATCAAATTAATATTTAGTAGTCCTGCCATTAACACGCAGTAGAGCTCTAATCCTGGCTGGCATGTTCCCCAAGAGCCTTTCACACCGTTGAGGGGTAATCTTGTCCCATTCTTCTTGAATTACTGCTTTTAATTCTTCTAAATTCTTTGGTTTACGCTTTGAAACAGACCTTTTGATAATCCACCACAGATTTTCAATGGGGCTCATGTCTGGGGATTGAGCTGACCACTCTAAGACCTGGATACAGTGCTCCTGCAGCCAAGTTCTCCTGGCCCTGGATGTGTGGCAAAGGGCATTATCTTGTTGAAACATCCAGTTTTGACCTCGACGGAACAGTGCACATGCAGAAGGGGGCATGTGGGTTTCATGGGTCATGCATCCCCAAACCATGATACTGCCTCCACCATGCTTGACAGTAGGTACTGTACATGCTGGAGATAATGCTTCACCTGGCTTTCTGCGTACCCTCACATTATCAGGAGGAGGATAAAGCTGGAAAGTGGACTCATCTGACCACAGAATCTTCTTCCAATTCCTGGCTGTCCAGTTCTTATGTGCTTGGGCCCATAAAAAGGAGAAAACCAGCAGGTGCTTTTTGGTATTGTAGTGTAATTAATACATTTTATTTATCAGTTGTCTGCCTTTTAGATGATTCCTTTTCTGTTGATTTAACATCTTAGCACTAATGTAAGTGAAAAATCATCAAAAATCTAGATAGTTAGCATAGAGTTTAACCAGAATATGTATTTTCCTAGAAAATGTCTGTGATTTCTGTGAAAGTTGCTGCAGATTTCCTTCAGCTGTTGAAGCTGACAAAATCCACTGATTAAAGACTCTTTTCTTGTGTATTTATAACACTCGATGACTGTGAACCACGTGGTTTTATCCTCATAAGCACAGTCTCATTATTTAATAGACATATCTTGTAATATCGGACATAGCCTATTGGCAGTGTTTGAGGTCATCCAAACATGGCATGTACCAAATTTGGTGAAGCTTGGATGTTAGATGTAGGATAGAGAGTCAAGCCCTTGTCCATGAAAGGTTTGTGGAACTAGTAGTGTGCCAAAAAATGTAATGCTAAAACAAAATAAAATATACTAAAGAGAGAATATCTTAATAGTGTGATTGCTGCATTCACAATAATTCAGTTACTAAAAATATCACACAGAGAAAAGATTTTGACTATACACGAGGCAATTATGGCGATTGTGTCAGAAGTTACTTCTTTACTCCAAGCATTTGATAACAGTTTGACACACCCTGTATTGTTTATATCTGTTCTTTATATCACTTGTGTTAGGGTTATTATATTATATTATTATATTGTGTTTGACAATGAAACAATATTTCTCTGCACTTTCTCTCAGAGCTGCAGTCTTATAATCTTTGTCTTTAATTTTGCAGATGAAAGATAAAATGTTATTTTTATTTTTGTTATATTAAGTGTTCTTAAATATCTGATTATAGCACCTGAAAAATCAACTGAATATATGTATATTTGTTGCAATAAACACGGGGAACACTGTTTTATAAATATTAAGAATTATAAACTCTGAATATTTGAAGAACTAAACAAAAATCTACTTTGATTGGTGATATTAATGATCATGTCTGGACTCACCGATCCTTCCTGCACTTCCTCACAGCTGGGATCAGTCTCAGTCGTCCCTCCTCCAATGTTTTGTACTTCTTCAGGTCCATTTCATCCAGAACCTCCTCTGACATCTGCAGCATGTAGGCCAGAGCTGAGCAGTGGATCTCAGAGAGTTCCTTCTCTGATCTGTTCTCTAACTTCAGGAACTCTTGGATCTCCTGATGACTGACTGATCATTCATCTCCATCAGACAGTGGAAGACGTTGATGCTTCTGTCAGGAGGGATATAGTACATGCTCCTCTCCTTCAGGTTGTTGATGGCTCTCTGGATGATTTCTGGACTGTTCTCTGTCTGACCCAGCAGGCCTCCTAAGAGTCTCTGTTTGGACTCCAGAGAGAGGCCATGAAGGAGGCGAACAAACAGGTCCAGGTGGCCATTTTTACTTTCAAAGGATTCAATAAGTTATCCAGACCAGAAGCTGAGGGAAGCAGATTCCCCTGGATGAGGTTTGTCAGCAGCACATTGACTGACAGTCTGTGTGACGTCAGACACAACCTTCCTGTTGTTGAAATCCAGTGAAAGTCTCTTCATCCAGGCTAGTATAGTGTTGAACAATATCTGAATGCCCTTTATTGTCATTATACTGAAAAGGATTTTACAAATCTGGGTAGTTACCGTGGCGCTGGCGTATGGCTCTTTGTCATGTGTCTGAAGATTGAACAAATGGAGTGTCTGTTAAAATATGAACGTTAGCTCTTTACAGTGTTATTACATTATATATATCTGTATTATGAACACAGCTTATGTATATTTTATCTACTTGTGTGCGAATGTTTCTGTTTTGTCTGTTGTAAGTGCTATACTGACGCAGATGTGTTGACATGGCAAGAGAGTAATTTGAATTTGACTTTGAATGTGAATTTGAATTTTACAATGTATCTTTTGTTGCTATGATTGTGAGGTAAACAGTGTCTGTAAGGAATGTGTGTTTGCAGCCACTGCAGCACGTTGCTGCGTGACTTTGTACTACGATGTGGCAAAAGTTTCCCCTGAGGTCTCAGCAGTGGCACCCCTGCTTCTTCACCTCATTTAAATGAGTGAGGGTTCTTTATTTCCAGGCAGTCCTACTTGAATGTGGCCTTAGTCCTGTTGATTAGTGCTCTGCACAGGTTGAAGTATGCTGGAAATTACCACGAGACCAGACTACATCCACCAATAATAATGATTAAGATTTTACCCTGTAGTGCCCTTTGCTTTTGTTCTTAGTAATAATCTCTGACAACCTCTGTCCTCTCCCTGCAGGATTTTCTACAAGGTGAAGAGCCGCAGCGCCCACATGAAGAGCCACGCCGAGCAGGAGAAGAAGGCTGCGGCGCTGCGTCAGAAAGAGGCTGAGGAACGTGCGGCGGCGAAAGCAGCAGCCGAGGCCGCCGCCATCTTGGCCGCTCGGCAGCAGAACGGGATGCGACAGGGTGGCGGGGACAGCACCAACGATGACTCATCGGACAGGGAGGACGAGGACGACGAGGACTGGCAGTGAGAGGAAGGCCGCACGCTCTTGACTATATAGGGTGGCTCGTTCTCTGGGACGGGAGGAGGAAGAGTTTTTAAAACAAAGAAGAAGAATCCCTCCTGTGAACTCTCTGTACATTTTGTGGAACAAGAAGACTTCCGTTGCTTGGCACATTCAGGGACAGATTTACTCCCGTGTATGTGTTTTAAGTGTGAATGTGTGAACTGAGTGTGTGTGTGTGTGTGTGTGTGTATGTATGTGTGTGTGTTAACTCACCAACGCCCCTTTACTCTGCTTGAAAAGCTTTTCAGGAGTTACCTCTCTTGGTCACAGGGCTCGGTCAAAATCAAAGCCATGCCGCTCCTCTCGGCACTGTCCCGCTCTCCACGCCAGGCCGCGGCCTTCCTCAGCACTTTGAGTCTCGCCCTGCTTCGTTTTGTCAGGCGTGGAACTTGTTGGACCCCTTTTCTCTCTCTCTGTCTCAATGAGCCACAGCACGCGCTTGCTCTTAAGCTGCATCCCAACTGCCCAGCATCGGATGAAGTTTTGACGATGGGAGTTGTGAAATCTGACAGCTGGGGGGCGGTGAGGCGAACGAACGGACAGGGTCGCGCTGTTAGTTTTTCTGCTCCGAGAAGGACAGATGGATGGATGACATGTGTAAACTGTTGCCTCTGTTTTTGCCGCTCTTCTGCACTCGAGGCTGCCAAAAGCTTTCTCAGATGCATGATGTGCACCAAATGGGTTCCCTCTCTCTGTGAGCGTTGTTCATTTGGGCTTTAGTTCTGTGAATCCCCCCTTCAGCCCTTGTCACTTTTTACAGTTCACAGTTTGTTCCTCACTGTTGATGCCTTGGATGTTTTGATGCTTTTTATCTTGAAATGACAATCAATTTTACACTGTTTTGTCTTGTTTTTTTTTATATAAATATATATATACAGGTAAACGTTACTTTTTCTGCCTGTGTAGCTATATATGGTTATTGTTGTTGTTTTTGTGAATATTCTTGTTGATGATTATTAATATTATTAATATTATTATTATATCCTGGTTTTGGCTGCAATTTAATTGAGCGCTTTTCCGTACTTGTCCGTAGCCTTTTTTTTCTTTTTTCTTTTTTTTTATTTAAACAAAAAACAAAAATAATGCTACTTGCTGCCTGTTTATAACTGTGAGATTTTTTTTTTTTTTTTTTTTGGAAGCCAGACATGAAGAAAAAGGCAGAAACGTATGTGCAATAGAACAAGTTGACCCCCTGTTACCAGAGCGTCCAAGCCTCCCCCCTGCCCTGCCCTCCTCCCTCACCCCTCCCTCTCCGTGTCATGCTTACGCCCCGGCTGCTCTGGATGCCTCGCTGTCAACCCTGTAACTGATATGAGGCACTGACTCCGCAGGTCTCTATAGATACACATAACAAAGCGGGAAAGACAACAAACAGCACAAACTAATTCAAGATACATATTTTGGAAATAGATAGCCACGTTTATGACATGGTCACTACCCTGAATAACTTACTGCAGGAACACTGTTCACTGCAAACCAAGTTTTTACAAGTTTTTGCAGGAAGTTTTGAGTACACATTTTCTCCTATTTTTCTTTTAGACTGACATTGTCTTTGCTTTTTGAACCACATATCAACATCTATACCATGTGCTCTCTGCCGATTAACAGACTGTTAATAACAGTAATAAATTACTGATATAAACAGGCACTAAGAGAAACTTTACTGTACACCATACATAGCCCAGATTTTGCATTTCTAGACCAGAGATTTTGAATGCTGACACAATATTTACATATCAGCTCCCTATCCCAGCATGTCAGCCACTGTTTACTTTTGACAGTTCCCACAAACCGTTGCTGATAGCAAATAAGTTACTGACAAAAATAATGACTTAAAGGCAGTAAGAAAAGCAACAGCCCTCTTAACTGCAAACCGCTTAACTTTAACTCAGATTTTGCAGGTTTCTACAGGACTTTTTTACTTGATTTTGTAAAGTATTTACTATAACAAACAGGCTTTAAGAGAAAGAAAATTCTTTTTTGCAAACCATACTTAACAGATATCACTGGATTTTACAGAGGACTCTTAATGCCATTATCAGATTCATATTTTCACAATAAAAGCCACTGTTTCTAAATCAAACCCTTTTTATGCCAGAAAGATAAACAATATTGTTTATCTTTTTTGCATGGACTGAAGAGTGTCTGAAGCTGAATTTAGGTTGTGACACTAAAACACTCCGTTGAAACTTTGACTTTGTGGGAAGGGCAGCACGACACAGCTAATGTATGCATAAGGGGAAACTGTTGAATAATTTAATGAAAAAATGTGCAAATATAGTACCATTTAAATGTAGATTTGACAGTCTGCCAAGGTCTGGTGGTGGTTAGGAAAGAATTTATAACATCAGAATGTCTTTGCTGTTACTAAAGGCCAATATCCAGATCAATATTTTGCATCAGTCTAACCCCATGATGTGTATCTATGGTTGCCTTTTCTCTGTTTACCTTGTTGCTGATAGCAGGCACTGAATTGGACTATGGAAACGGCATGGGCTGACCTATCTCTGCCACATATCTCACTAAGTCCTTCGGCTTGGAGTTAGCTTGCCGAAAGCAACAAATGGGTTAAAGAAGGCTTTCTTGAAGTGACAACCACAGTGGGGAGTTGGGGGAGAAACGGCTCCAATTGCTTTAAAAGGGTTCTGGTCAGTTAAACTGGGTCTATGGCACACTACCAGTGTGTGTCATATGTGCAAGTTTATGAGGGCATACTGTTAAAAGTGTGTGCGTGTGTGTGAGTGCTTTGAGGTCAAATGTTTAACTGTATGCCAGTCAATGGGAAAAAAACAAGTTTTGCAGACTGTTCACATGTTTGGTATGTTAATTTATATTTCCTTTTTATTTGGGCTCGTTCGAGGTTCTCGGGGAAAAGTTGTCATGAAAAGGTCAAGCTGTCAGTGGATTATGGATGAAATCGAGGCCACGACACAAACACGGCTGTAAACTTGCCTCATTTCATCCAGTCGGTTAAGGGAATTTTGGGGGTAAAAAGGTTTATTTAGCTAAAGATTAGAAAATATATATGAATGAAAATCTATGTTTGCATACTTTCTATGCTATTTTCATATGGGGTTCACACTAATGATGAAAACGGAAAGGAATCTCAAGTGCTTTTTACTACAGTGTAACTTATTTGTTTCGATTTGATTTTTACCACCTGTGTTTTCAGTAATGATTCACGAAGCACTGTATACTAAAGTTTTAAAATATTCAGCAAGCTTTTGAATGTCTCAGTTCTTTCCTTTCTGTGATCTAACACCATACAGAATGATTGATGGTGATGTTGTTGATATCATTTGAGAGCAGAGCTTGGTTAAGTTGCACAAGGGGGCAGTATTGTTGCAGCTGTTTATGCTCTGTAGTACCTACAAAGAGCAGAGGGGGGCACTGTTGTAACACCAGCTGAGAGCAAAGCTGTTACGTGCTGTATGAATGTATGATGGCTCTGACAGCTTCATATTCAGTTGTGGTTTGTTTGGTGGAGACCTGAACTAATTTCTGCACTCACTTAGTGGTTTGATGGGTTAAAGGTGTCAAAAGCCAAATTTATTCATACAGCACAAAATCACACGAATATCTCAGAGGGCCTTACAGTCTATACAGGTTACTGTGAGTCTCCTTGTTACTGTATTTTTTTTTTATTTTTATCCCTACTGTCATTTTAAGTGGCTAGTTTCTGGTTATGGTTGTAGTTCCATGCATTTTCAGTATCCTTTGTAATACTTAGTGAGTGTTGTGTCCCCATTACTTTCACTGATTTCATTCAGAACTACACACAATAATCTAAATTTCTGTTGTGTCACTGTTAGCCAGCCAGATCATTTTAGTTTTACTGTCCATGTCGTGATCCTGTATCCTCATCAAAGTGATTGAGGCTGTTCTAGGCAAGATTTTATCTTTAAATATAAGTTCAAGTTAAGCTTTATTTGTCATTTGTGCAGAATAACATGTCATCTGTAAATGCTCAAGGCAGTGCCATAATTATACACAATAACAATAAAATAATAAAGATAAAGACAGAAAATTGCTATAGATAGGGAATATACAATAGATAAAGGAACCGGTGTATAGATAAGTGGTGTTAGATAGAGTTATTAAGACCAGTTAAATTGGATTACATTAAGCTGCAAGAGATAAAAGCATCTCACGTTCCCTGGTTGAAACATCATAAATTTGGTCTTTTTTTTCCCAAAAGAAGCTCTCCATTAGGTGCATATACTGTAGAAATGACCAATAATTCAGTAATAGGATTTCTTGACTTTCAGTGGAGTTGCATCATGTAGATATGTAATCATATCATGTTACCATTCTGCCGTCCAAACAAATAATTCAGAAACTGTAGTTAAAACTAAACATATTAAAATTCATGTTTTACATGCTGAGTTGAGCATTTAAACACAGGTGACTGGACTGAATGTGAAGTTACGTTATTGCCATATTATGGTATTTAAATGTTGTATACCTGTAAAAAAAATATATAATATCAATACACAGAGCATGTCTGTAGCATAAAACATTCACTAGATATCTGGATTAGTCAAAAATCTCAACAAATAAAGTCTCTTCTCTTCAGGGAGACCAGCACACCTGCCTATTACTTTAGCTAATGATACTGTACCTTAATGTAATGTAATGTTAATTTCTGCTCTACATTGCAAACAACATGTTCATGAGATTAATTAGTTCATTGCTTCTGTTCTCTTTTCACTCAGACCTCCCTGGTGTCTTTTTTACCTCTTTTCTAAATAAGAAACAGCAGCTTCAGAGTGGAAAATGTAAAGATGCAGGCCTGTGTAGCAGCCACGTCTTAGCGTATATGACTGTGTAGGATGGTTAGGATCTGACACTGAAGATAAAATGATGAGGGGAACTGCCAACTCCCACTAGCACCAGGGCGAGCAGCAGGGCAATCTGGGAAAGGCAAACAAGAACAGCATGCGGCTCAGATGTGTCCTTGTGTACTCTTTTTGTCTGTTCCAAGCCGTGGGAGGAGGAGGAGGAGGAGGAGGAAGAGGAAGACAAAGGAGGGATGGGAACCGAGAAAGGGAGGAAAAGGAATCCTGAGTGCAAGAACACAACTTTATCTGACTATCTTACAGCTGGAGAAAATTAGAGATCAGAGTGAGGCCTTAGAAGATTTCAGTGGGGGAAACACTGAATCACAAAATTGCACGAAATCATCCATCTCTCAGTGTTGTTTGACTTTGAAAAATTGCGCTCGTCTTTTACATTTAAAAACACACCTCTGGGAAATTCCTCTTACTTAATGATAACTTATATGTGCGCTGGTATGACAGGGCATCCATCACACAGGGACAGAGAAACCGCAGGTTATTTATCATGTCCCTCACACAATCAAACTGTCTGCGATTCCACTTGAGGCTCTGACAACAATGTGCTGAAAGAGTGGCCAGGTGCTCTCCCCATGTGTGTGTGTGGGAGTTAGAGAGAGGAAATGAATGAAGGGATTTTTTTAGCCTTACTCTCAATCACTCATCATCTCCATCATTATGTTCAGGCCTACTATGATACTGTATGTGCCTGGCCATCAGAGCTGAACCCAACAGGAGGACAAAATCCCGTGGAGGTCTGGATGGATCTGCTGTAAGCAGTGTGATATTTCTTTGAGATACTGCAGCTAAAATCTGTAAGATGTTTCCAGCTACAGTAAGGCTGCAGCTAAGGACTCTTTTCTGTTAACTGATTTAACATTTAGTCTATAAAATGTCACAAAATAATGAACCATACCTCTGCAGCCACTGATTTAAAATCATTATTTAGAGCAGAATTAACAGAGTGAACCAGCCAACCAGTGATTTACATTTGTTTCAGCACCAGGTCCAACCGCAATTATACAGGTTCTTATAGACATAGAGGGAGGAGGGTGCAAAGTGTGTGAAACAGACTGAGCTAATGTTGGTGTCCACTGTTTAATTGCAGTCTAATAGGGAGGCCCTTGTTATTGAAGCTGTTAGTAGCCTAATTAGAAGAGAGGCATGTTTGCCAGACTCTTAGCATTTGGCTCAAACAGGGGAAAAAACATGATTGATGCACCAAATTTTTTTTTATTTTTTTTATTTTATTTTATTCTTCGGAAATCCAGGCCGAGACTCAGAGGCCTGGCCACCTCATTATCTGCCTCAGCACAGAGGCCTCCGGCTTGGTGCCCGCTGATGCATCTCTGTGTAAAATACAGGGAGCTGGCTGCCATACAAATGTTCATGGCAGCAGCTCCTCTTTTTCTGCACACACACACTGGATCCTTATTAGCAATTACAACGCCAGAGGCCTATTTATGTCATTGATCTGCTTGGGGAGATGAGGCGCCATGGGTGGAAACAGACACATCCAGCAGCCCTTAATCAACTGCAGAACAATCCTGGCAAATGATGGGAGGGAGGGTAGAGTAAGTGTGGTAATGCAAGGAGGAAGGAGGATGAGGGGGATTTAAGGAGGGTGGAAAGACAAAACAAGGGAGGCAGCAGGTGTTGAAGGGAGAGAAGAGAGAGGTGGAAGGAAAGGGATCAAGGAGTGACAGAGGGAGTGGGATTGTGCACTGAGGGAGCCTGAGCACGCGCATAGCTCACTCATGCAAACGAGGGACCAGATTCTCAAGTGAACCCGCCACCTGTTCTCATCCTCTGATGCCTGGATGGTCATCCAATCACAATGAAACTCTGTTGGAGCTTCTCTGATTGAACAAACCAGCCAGACCCAATAGAACAATTGGGGATGTTTCATGGAGTTGCAGTCACCCTCGAAAGTTACCATTTCAAGACAAGAGGTTGCACGTTTCATGTTTATTCATTTCACACACTGCACTTATTCGCCTGACCGGGGACAGTGATGATGTGATATCGTTAGTTGGAGAAAACCCTCGCAGTTTCTCCATTGTTAGTTGAACTATGTGGCCTGAATATAATTTTCTATTGAAACATCTACAATCATCCTGTGACCCTCACTTGTTATACTGTGACCTATTAGACAGTGCCAGGGACTCTGTCTTTTTTGTGATTTTTCCGATTTCAAAACAATAACAGTGCCTCAAGCCAGCCATCTTTGCAGTATCCTGCAAAAGTTACGGAAATAAATTATGTATTTGACAACACCAAACAACCCGGAACAGCTGCTTTGGCTGGATAACCATCAGCAAAAATCAGTTAGTCAATTAGAAAAAGTCAGCAGTAATCGTCTTGTCATTACTGTTATTTAAAAACTATTTTAAGGACTGTTTGGGGCAGTGAAAAGGTTGATTTTGCCCAGATCTCTCTTTGTGTTTGAAATCCCACACCAACATGTTCAGGGCTCAAACAACAGAATGGAACCTCTGTGTGGACCACACATGTGCAATGTCTGGAAACATTATTTTCTCAAACCACCAATACCAGTGGTCTACTTTGAAAGTCCCTGTAGGCACGAATGCAATAATAGTTGAAGAAATTATACAAAACCACATTCGATTTTTATGACTTAATATTTCATCTGATACAGTTTTACTCAAGGATATGAAACACCCTTCCTCTTGAGGTTGCGTCAGGTTCTTCACTGTCAGCTTTACCGAGAGGAACTTGAGAAAATATCACAGTTATTAAAAAGGCAGGAAGACCAGACATGTTGTGAAAATCTCCCACCGAGTGTTTTAAAGGGTTCACAGATTAACAAGACCTGGAATGAATTCACGGCCCCACAACCATGACCATGCACAGGAGAGACAAAATATAAGTCGAAACCCGTATTTAAGGGAGCTATGTGGGGGCATTTTGTTGAGTCTATGTTGCAGAGTTTTATCAGCTACGTTATCTAGTTAGCCGCCCACATTTTGTGTTGTGGGTCACCACCTTGAATCAGGGGCTTAGAGTGGAGCTGTCTGTCTCTAGTTTACGAGAGACCGCCAGCGAACTTCAAGAATTTAAGGACAGCTGTTCACCACGGAACAGTGAACGCAACATGGCGGAAGAAACCACCACCACAACAACCGGCTACTTTCCCGAATAAGAAACAACAATGTACCGTGGCAGAAAGACAGAAACGGAAGGAAATTGACACATAACAATCGCTGGAGACAGCTTGGCAATGAAGGGGAGTGAAGCTTGATGGAACCGACAGAACCCAAACCGCTTTTCCAGACCAGGCGAACAAAGAAATAGCTGATTACAGTGTTATTGTTACTTTTAACTATAATTGATTGAATACTTCCCTCCCTCTGCACATATCACTCAGTGAGGTTTATGAGCTGAATAAATCTAAAATAATTTATTACAGCATCAAAACAAGACACAACAGCACAAAAATATATCCTTACATTTTTTTTTCCTTAGCAGCTAGTTTAGGATGTCAGTCTGTCAGAGGCTTGTTCGGGTCCATCACCTCTCAGTTTGTCCCGAAATACCTGGGATGCAACCAGTAAATATATTGCCATGTACCAGCAGACATTCATGTTCCCTCAGATGATGAATCCTAAAAGAACAAGTGGTCCTCTGATTTTTCATCTAGCAATCATGTCCAAAGTATATATACATCGTTGTTTGTGTCCAAAGACCCACAAAACCACACAATAACATAATAATGTCCATCAGTCTCAGATGTACTTTGTGTTTAATGCTAATGAACACTGTAATATGATACCCAATATCTATTATTAGTAAGTATTAGTAGTGGTTTCTTTGAGCATCAACACGGTCATTGTGATCAGGATGGGGTGTTGTGTCAAAGTAAAAGCCTCGTTGCAGTTAGCCACTGTAGACCTTATCATGTTTTAGTGTGCCCGATTCCCATTATGCAGATTTGCGTCAATAACAACAGTTGTGTCCCCTGTGTTGTTGTTGTTCAATTCGTGTTTTTCAGGTTTTAACTTCAGCACTGCTGAAAGTTGTTCCTTTGATTGTTAGAAAAGTAACCACACCATTTAAAAGTCTTTATTTATTTATGTGATTGTAGCATCTGTAACATTATTCTGACAGCCACAGGTCTCTGGCTTCATGACATCCATGAGATCAACTTTTTCCTCCTCTTTTCCTCCTGGTCCTTTTCACATCAGTCTGTTGCTTTAAAAGGGGAATGAAAGCGAGCTAATGTGATTGCTACAAGCGATGACCAACGCACTCCATTTCTGCCCTGTTTCTTCCTAAAACAATGAGAAGCTCTCTTATTCTGGTTATTGTCCAAAAGTCAGCGGTCATCATATTTGCTTCTGGTCACATGTGGCTTGTGCTGGGAGTTTGGACCCAGTTCAGACAACAGGGCTATGCATTGCTCTCCAGCCTATCTCATCACAGTGAGGAGTGGAGTAAGATGCAGTGTCCATTGCTTTCCACCACAGTGTCTTTTTTTCATAACCACCACTAGAGACACCAAAGTCAAAGCTTCAAAGTCCCTATAGATGTGTAGTAGAGCTGTTGAAGATCAAATGATTGTTTATGGAAAACTTATTATTTATTTATTATTTCCTGTTGATTTTTATTTTCGTCATTACTTAATCAAAAATGACGTAAAAATTGGTTTTGAAATTATTATGTGTCTCCCTCACAGTTGTAGATGTGTGTTATTTGCCTGCCCTCCATAATGTCAACCATCTGGATTATTTACAACCCAATGTCAATAATCTCTTGCTATCAGTCCTATGAGACTATATTTAGAGAATTTATTTATTTATTAAGTTGACTTGAGGAATCATGCCCACCAGATCTTCATGTATGCATGAGTTATGAAAGCTATGAGATCAATCACTGCTGACCCTATTTTTCCAGCCCTTAATAGGTTTATGGGTTCACCTCTTACTGCTTCATGACCCTAGGCCTCCTGATTCACGCGACACAGCAGGTCTTCACTGGCAATTACCTCTCCTCCTGCTTGACAGAAAACTGGTAACGCTCAATTTGAAGTGCAGTGTAAGTCACCGATGCTTTTATAACAAGTGCTTTTACTGCCTGCACATGCTTATTTATGATCATCAGAAATCGGTATTTAATACACTAGATCTGCAACATCGTGAATCGCATATGTGTTGCGAGACCTGGAGTCAGAAATATATTTGAACTTCGTCAGCTTCTTCACTGTATGTGTTGTGTTTTACCCGATACCTTCTGGTGCGCTATTATTGGTCATCGGTCACATTTTTGAATACCACAGAATGTCTTATCAGGCTCCACCATCAAGCTGTAAGTTGACAATGCTGCAGGTTTCGCACAAACATCTGACCATCACCATGACAGAGATGCGGTATTTCCTGTGCAAAAGTTGAGTGAGAGAGAGATGTTTGCATACCTCAAAAATGAGAACTATAATTATCAGAGGAGTGATCTAAACACACTCCACCAGACCGTGTCAAAACACTGAATATTCAGACACAGGAGCATCAACAACTCCCTTAGAAATCGCTTATTTCTTACCCTCAAACTTTATGCCAACTTATATCTTTGTTAAATGTTTTCATGTTCACCACAACAGACCTGTGATTAAGAATAGATGGATCAAATACTTGCTGGCCTTCAATTTTGTCTTGCTTACCTGTAGACCCTTTTTCATTTTAAATCACTCTAGACACCAAGCGAACATGTACAGTGTTAACTATGATGGATGTATTTTTGGCTGTACAGTGGATAGGGGATGGGTTACCTCTAATCCCGATAATGGTGATAGATGAAAAGCCCGAGATCACCAAAATTAATGCAAAACCTGAAGGATGTGGATAAATACGATAAATTTCACAGCAATCCAACCAATAGTTGTTGAGACATTTCTCTAAAAACACAAACGTGAACCCTCATGGTTAGAGAAAAAATCAGATTCTTCCTGTGTGAACCAAAAATGTCTGTGGGGAATTTCACATACTTGTCCAATAATTGCTGAGATTGAAGTCTGTCAGCAGGACGGACCAACACGCCACACAAATGATATGCATTTGATAAATGTCTAAAAACATGGTTGACAGCAAATATTGGAACCGTAGGTTGAAGCCACCCAATCTCTGACATAACAACAAACGTAAGGAACAAACTGTTTTTCTTTTTGACCACGGGTCATTATTTAGAAGAAGCGAAAAAATGCTTCTCTGCCAAACATCCTCTGCATAAAGCCACCAGCGTTTCAGTGTTCGTGGCCTTGGTTGAGATTTTCCCTGTGACAGTGAGCGTCTTTGTTGCAGAGGAAAAGGGGTGACAGCCGACCCGGGACGGCAACACTGGCCGTCTGTTGGGGCTTGCTTGTGTCTGTTGGCATAGCAACCGTCAGGTTGCGACGGCAGAGGCATGGTGGAGTGGACGGCGGTTGCCACGTGATTCATGGACAGCGAGGGCGCCGAAAGAGCAAAACCAAAAGCTAAGTATTGGGGTCGAAAAGAACCAGAGAGGAAGCATCTGGTGGATCTGCAAAGACCGGTTGGCCTCAGTCACCCAGTTGCCAATTCCAATGCAATCAGCATGAAAGCCGGGTTCAGGTTTAAATCCTTTCAAACCTGTGTGCATTGTTAGAATATATTCACTCTGTAAGATGGTTTAAATAACAGTTATCCATCAAATGAAACCAACAAATTGAGAAAGAAAACTGATTCAGGTGTTGACAAAACACCAGCACAAGATCCATTAGTAGCGTTCTGGAGCTACGCTGTATCAATAATGTCCTCCTCAGCAGATGGAGGTGATGTCAATATATTTGAAAATGACAAAACAGGAAGGACCCCTAGAAGTCCAGGCTTATTTATTATTGGTAAGTTAACAGATTATTTTTTTTTTGAAAAATTCTATTTTAGTAATTCATCTGTTGTTGCTGTATTTAGATGTGTACTGATGTGTGGGCTCTATTTTTTGGTTTAAATTCTTGCACCGATTAGCTCCATTGTTCAACATGTTTTATGTCTGGTATTTGGTTATCTTTGGGAACACGCTGGAAATAAAAGTTCTCACCTCTTTATTGTGTTATCCTTTTCTAATAGGTTTGTTAAGTTGAACTGTGGTTTCGAGGTAGAGTGGGTCACCCATCAACCAGGAGTAAGTTGAAGGTTGATGGTGTCCCTGGGCAAGATACCGAATAATTGTGTTACCCAGATATGAATGTGTGATAGAAACAGCAAAAATAATAATGAGTATATAACACAGTTTTCTTTATGCCGAGAAGTTGCAACCAAATCACCACGTAGAGATCATCACTCTACTGGAGAGTTATTTAAACTATTATTTAAAGTATAAAAGATGAAGTTACTATATAACGTAAAGCTCAAGGATTCAGGAGTCTAAAAACCGAGTAGAAACAGGGCATTTGTATGTGTGTGTTTATTTGAGCGACAAAATGCTAAACATTCTACGTGTTACCGGTTTAAACT
>BRZM01001799.1:17915-40328 GCA_033238685.1 Lates japonicus | reverse complement strand
CTCCTCCTCCTGCCAGATTTCCTGTGAGTTCCTCCTTTTTCTCCCTTGCTTGTTTTCCATTCATCTGTGATGTTTCTCACTGTTACACGTGTGATGATGTTGTGGTCTGCCCGTTTGTTCTTGTCTACCGCATTATTACCACTTTTTGTTTGGACAGTACTTTATCTTGAACCAGTGCCTTTAGTTCTCTACAGATAGATCTGTATCTGTTCACATTAAATAGAACTCAACGGCTCCAATGGACAAAATGCGTTTTTTACAGAAGTGTAACAGAAACAAGAATAGAGAAAGGGAGGAGTTAATGTTTCCACACATACAAGGCAGTTTTGGTTTTAGAATATGAATAATAATTTATGAATTTCTATGTACAAAAACATAAATTCAGAGTGTGCAAAAATAACAATAGCAGCAGAAAAACTGAACCACATTTTTACCATAGTTTACGTGACTATGATAGAGATGACATTAGGGAAACTTTTCCACTCACACCGTTGTTCCAATTGTAATTGAGCACGAACACATAGAGCATCATGTGTTTGTTCTCAGGAATTAAATAGTAGTACCAGATCCAACATTTTCATCTGTTGCATTGTAGTTTATTAGCAGATTAGTGTTTCTCATTTCAGTTATACTGAGGCACAGTCAGACTTTTGCATGACAGCAATTAGACTGTTTAATTTTCTGATATGTTGGTGTGTGTCTCTGTCCTGTTCACCATCCCTGTTTCTTTTCCATCCCCCTCACTGTTTGTTATTCGCAGTTACTCAACTGCATGGGTCTAGTTTTACTATTGTGGTTCTTTTACCACAGGAATGTCTGACTGTGTATCTTTAGTGTGGCCTTGACGACTAAATGAAATGGACTGTGTAGAGTTTAAATGACACGTGTATTGATTTTGGCTGGCAGTCGAATAGAAATGTTCAAATTAGATACAGAGATAAAGGCTTTCTCACCGGTAAGCATCAGTCCCCATGTACTGGTATAACTGCGCAATGTCAAAATAGCAGCAGTGGCCCTTGTAGTAAGAGTGTACGTACATGCAGACTGTGAACCCATGTAGACTGAGGGTTGGGGGTGGGAAGTGATCTGTGGACCAACTGTGAGCAGTAGTATTTTCAAGCTGAAACAAATGGTACTTTCACAACAGCTTGTTTCGATGTAAACTGACCCTGGAGCGGTTGTCACTGTATTTTGTGATAGCAGAGAAGTGATTTTCAAAAGCTAAACTTTCCATTAAATCCATCTAATACCCCGATCAGACAGAAGCAGTTTGAGGCCATTTTGTTCTCACAGTTTTTCCATCATGCTTCCATACTGGTACTGGGTGGTATGATTGTGAAACCAGTATTAAATTGCATTCTCTGTGGTATTGAAACATCTTAGCTTCATGAATCCTGTAGAAAGCCTGGTCCCCATCTTTATTCATAACGTGATTGATTTTCAGTCGAGTAATACTAAAAAATGCTGATAATAACTCTGTGAGCCCTTTGTGACACCAGAGAACATTAATATACAGATTAGAAGCATGAAGTGCAGACTGAATTTAACGTAATAGTGCCTAATTTTTTCTCTTGGTCCAGACCAAAGGCACTGAACTACAAGTGTGAAAGCACCTGAAGCACAGTTCATGTCTCACGTACTATAGGAGTGATCCAGACGTTATTGAGACCTCCATCTCTGGACTTCCTGTCCTGAACCGTCTTACTGATTGTTTTTTTCTTTGTGTTTTTCTAAAATGTAGGGATGAGCTGATCCAGATGAAACCTCTGAGTCGGACCAACGGTGGCCATCCCTTCTCCTCCTCCTGCTCTGCCCCTTCCTCTCCCTCTCACCCAGTCAGTGTGTCCGCCCGGCCCGGAGTAGCCTACCCCAGCTCGGCATTGACGCAGAGCCCTGCCCACAAGCCCCAGGGCGGCGGGGTGAAGAAGGTGACGGGCGTTGGGGGCACTACATATGAGATTTCTGTCTGAGTGGCAGCCAGCCACCAGCTTGAGGACCAATGAGATGGAGAGGAGATGCTGCTGTCTCCCTGTCTTCCTTTTGAGGGAGAAATTTGGGTTTTTCATAATACAAGAAAACACTGACACACAAATGATGATGAGAGGAACCACGTTGTCCAGATCTTACCCCTCATTGGCTGATTGACTGAGGGGCTAAACTGTACTGGACTATCCTTCCTCCAGACATCCACTTCAATAATCCTGCTGGGAAAATGATATTAAGACATGGACTGACTCACTAGTCAAAACAGGAACCATGATGTGGCTCATTTTGTGGGCTTTATCCTCACTGTAGCTCAGTAGGTAGCATTGGGGGGTGGCATGGTCCCGTATGGGTGTTATATTGACAAGTATAGCTGTGCAAGGCATTACCACTGCCAGGGAAAGGAGACTGATCCCCACTGGGCCCACCAATGAGCTCTGGATTAGGGTTTGACAGCTGCAGGTTGATGAAGGTTCATATCGGCACTTTCGGTTGTTCCATTCGTAAGATTGGTGCAGATGTGTAATGGTTCACTCACGTGTGGGAGAACATCACCTGAACACACACAACCCCGCAGTGATGGCGGGGCGATTATGTGTAATCAACACATTATCGTAGTCTGTGGAACCTGGTTAAATCAGGTAGAGATCCATTCAAAGTTAAGGGCTGCCGGTGACAAGCAGTTTAGTGTAAACTAACTGTGAGATCAGTCAGACTCAAGACGTATCAGATTGAGTCATAGCTACGTTTTTAATACAAGCTCTTGCCCAGTCATCAGCTCAACCCCACTTACAATGGCAGCATCCACCAAACGGCGTGTGGTGCGACCTCAATGGACCGAGAACACAAGTTGCGTGTGTGTTCCTAGGTGTTGTGTGATGCATGGAGTCTGTAATGCAGCCCAGACAGAATCCCTGTAACCTGTTGTCACTCCCTCGGAGGCTGCTGCACGGCGGCAGGAGGTCCGTTATTGAGCAACTAGTAGGATCTGTTATGGACTTGTGACAATCTGCCAGTGGCTAGAAAGAGCTTCACCAATGAACTTCTCATCAATGTTGCTGCGTGAATTGACTTGCCTTTTGATGGAGGGAAGAAAAATGTGACATTGGGATAAAAACAACAGAAAATGCTGATTCCCTCTTTCTTTGATCCATTTGTTGATTTATTCCTAGATGTGAATATGATTCATGTTTGTACAGGATGATATGATTTTAAATGGATTTTTTTCTTTCTTTTTCTTTTTCTTTTGGTTTTTTAAAAAGTGGCATACGGACTGCAGCATGCACTACTATTACTATAGCCACTATAGGCCACTGTGTTTGGCTATGGACCACGTGTCTGTTTGAACAAACAGGAAGTGAGGAAACTAAAGTGAAGAAAGAAATCATGTTTTGGCCTTTCATTCTTAATGAGGTCATAAGAAAGAGCCAAATTTTCTAGAAAAGGTAATTCCTTAGACAATTGCCTTGAAAATTTAAGTGTTGTAAATGTTTTTTAATTTACCTAATATTTAATTTGAAATTGTTTTATATGAATTTATGGAAATATAACTATTGATAAATAGAGTTTTTAATATTATAACTCAAAAGAGGGGTTATGTTGTCAGTCTCAGAATCAGGATAAAAAGATTAAAGCAACCGTCCTGATTGGTTTGGGTTGATGCTCCACAGTTGATCCACTGTTTTCTGGAAAGAATGCAGTTTGATGTCCTGAATGTCCCTGTTTCAAAGTCATCAAGATAAAACAGGACTGGAATCTCTCCAGACCAGGCGCCTTATTTATAAGATGGTCTTACAGTCAAATTGCATCTTCGGTATGATTAGATCTCTATTCTACGATTGAGTATTAGGGCCACTATTTATTCAAATTTCAAAATGGCGTTGTGATGCAAAGAGAAAGAGATGCTGTGAAGTATTAATAAAAAATCTTAATTTATTTGTTATTTAAAGTTATTATAAAATGAGATAAATCTCTATGAGAGAGTAATTTTACAATCAAGTAAATACACAAATTGTATGTTTTTAAGAAAGAGTACATTTACAAGCAAGTCATTACTAGATAAATGATAAATAGTGTGTTAGTAAAAGTGAAAATTAAGTCTGAATTTCACAAAAAACTTAAGTCATCAAAATAAAATCACAGTATCAGAAGAAAAGGTTCTGTCCTGAGACAACAAAGTCTTTTATATAGTTACATGTCCATGTTTAAGCACTTGGCTGTCCATTTGTACTGTACAGTGACTCATTTTAATATTAACAACAAAGAAAATAACAGTAATGCAACTTGTGATCTCTCCATTTCTGCATCTATTTGAAGAAATGTTATTGTTTAACCAGGTCAAATTTATTCTGCATACTGCTACAATACTAGAAGAATTAACAAAACAAATAAAATAAAAAAGTGGTAGAGAGAGAATAGGGATTGAAAATCACATAGAGGGTGAAGTGAAAAGATAGGAGAGTAGCAGAGAAGATGTGTTTATGCATGCCGCGTGCATTTCTAACCAACCTGTCATGTCTGTAGCCTTTCCTGTTGAAGCCTAGATATGTCAATTATGTCCCCAAATCTCTCTCTCTCTCTCCCTCTCTTTCTTCCCTCACCACTCTCTCTTTCTCTGCACTGTATTAATAATATTTTTCATGGTTTAGTTCAGGGTGTTGCATAAGGGGCGAGTGTTGCTTGACAGATGTTTTGAACAAAGCAGCCACCTATACACTATCTATACAGAGCAGAAGTCATTGTTTTGGGTTTACAACCTGCCATTTCCAAGCTACCATCCTATAGATGTTATCTTGTTTTGTGTCACCTCGGCCTCTAGATTGCGAGCTCTGTGTATGAGTGTGTGTGTACATTATTGTACATTTGTACATGTGTCTCTGTGCATGTGTTTCGTATGTGCTTCAAGCGTGTTGTTACTGCGCCTAAATGCCTCTTTTTTGAAATCTCCAGTAGAGCACTATAAACATGACAACATGCAAGTCAGTTACAAGTGGTCTTTTTTATACAGTGTATCAGGCTGCACAGTTTTGTTTTTCTTACGACCTCAGACTGTGCCCAAGATCACAGCGTGTGATTTGTATTTTACAAAGCTGCCTTTGTAAATTAATCTCTTTATATGAAAATAACTGAATTTCTGATGCAGAGTACATCCTGGAAAGCTTTTTCTTGAGAGAGAAGTGTTACCGTGAGCATCATTTCACATAAGCAATTTTAAAAGCAATAAAATAGCTTTTGAGATTTTTTATTTGAGCTATAGCCATCTCACTTTTATTATCATTATTGGCCTCATTATTGTTACATTTATTTTCCAAATGTGACATAATTCATAATCCACAGTTCTGATCTGTTGACTCATATCATTTAATCCATATTCCAAGCGTTATCAATTTTCTATTATCATTTTACCTTAGTTACCAATGGCCTATATAAACCTCTTCTCTGAACTTGTAATTCAAGGTTTGGTAGCTAGCAACAGCCTCTGACCCATGCAAGGCAAAGAAAAAAAATTGAAGGCCTGACATGCAGGCTTTAAACCCGTAAAGGACGTCAGCTTTCCAGTGGATGTAATCTTTGAGTATTTTGTGTAATCGCTTGTGGTATTTGTGTGTGTGTGTGTGTGTGTGTGTTGAGGAGACTGGTGTTATGATACCATGTCACGACAGTTGGAATGAAAAAATCTTACCAAACTTTCCATATAAATCTAAGAATATAATACTGCAGAAAGTTTTATTTTCAAAATTAAAAGGGGGTAGGTGTGGGGGTTCTTTTGATTACATAAAATGCACAATGAAAATATTATTATCATTAAGTGTTAATTGCAGAAGATTTAGCATTTCAACTTTTCCCTGTTTTCTGTTTCTGGTTTAAATTGTAAATCTTCACTTTCCCATGTAGTTTTCTTTTTTTTTTTTTTTACAGGCCTAATTCTATTTCTCTATCGGTAGGAGCCAGATAATATGAGGAAATGTCACACAAAGTTTAATTCAAAATTCAAGATTTCTACACATTTTAATTAATGATTTAATGTTTATCTAATTTTATGTTTAAGTCAAAATAACGAATCTTGTATGCTTGAATGGCGAGTAATATCATCCTCTTAACAGTATATCAAATTTAAAAATAAAAGTTTATTTATAAATGCTGTGATATACCTCTAAAGATTTCCCATGATAAGAATTTAAAGCATGGACAAAAAGTTTATTTTAGTAAAAATTCATTTGTGCTCAACAACACTGTGTGTAAGAGGAATAAAGGTGAACTGGACACACTGGGGGAGCAGGGTTACCCAACCTGCTGCTGGAGTGAACCCTCTCTTAACTGAATCCTCTCTGTTTTTGCGAGAATCTGTGGTACAGATAGAGGTACTAAAATCCACAAGAAATACACACACCCCATGAGCAGGCCTGTGTCTGGACCTGCAGGGGCAACAGGTCAAGCGGTGACACACGCACACCACCTCCTGCTCCTAAGGAGCCAAAGTCCCACCCACTGGGTCAGGAAGGGCTTAGTCACACGGTTTCAGGTGAGACTTCACAGTAATCCTTTCAGTTTGCTCACACTCACCACTATGTTGATCTGCCAACACGCCGAACTTGAACTATTTATACACTGCTTTTAGAAATAATTACACTGGCACAGAGCGAACCTATTTGTTTTGAGGGCTGAAAAAGTAACACAGTTCTAGTGCGCCTTTAAAAACCCTGATTTCTTAATTCAACTCATCACAAAAGAGCAGTGAGGTTAACGTACTCTCAGTCTTTAAATATACTATCCTGCCTCTCACCCCTACTTTACAACGTCTGATCTAATCTGTTAGATTCTGCGGTTTTGGCAGATAAGACGCAGGGTGGCCACTTGTGTAATGTACACTTTAATTCCTTTGTCCATGCTTTTGATCCCTGTAAGGATACATGGGGGGGTTTGGAGGGGTGGGTTTTGGCCTGGTGTGTGCACAAGGTGTGCTCATGTGGAAAGACTGCCAGGGTGGCTAAGTCCCTCACTCCTCTAATTCCCTCTTTTTGGCCCTCTGTGCCCCCCCACCTCCTCCAACTTCTTACTTTTCTGTCCTCTGCTCGCTGTCCAGACCTTTTACCCCCATCCACACTCTCACACACAGAAACTTCGCATTTTCTGAGTTTGTTTCAGCTGTTTTATATTTTTTTTTAGTTTGTGAAAAAGGTCATAGGAAATGCTACACTTGTTTCCCCCCACGCACACAATATTTGGCTTCAGTCTTTCTTCTCAAATAGTAAAGGAGCATTTCTATTATTGACACTCAGTTTCTTTCTTGATTATTGTGAAGGCAAAGTGATGTTTTATTGTTGTAATGCAGAAGATCCTTGGCTGTTTCCAGAACTGGATACTAGCTGAGTTTTCACAGCATATATGTTACCATGTAGCAGTATCCACAGACTTTTGCCCCCAGCCATCATAGCTACGTTGCTAACTATTTGGAAAACCTTGCATGCGGTGTGTTTTCATAACAGTGTATAATGTTGAAAATGATGGAGGGCTGAAACCAGAAGTAGGTGACTCACTCACTTTCCTCCCAGCTTCCCTCTCTGTGTTGAGTGACACGACTAAAGATTACCTTTCGCTATCCTAACAGCTGCTATAGCAGGCCATCAAGGCCAAGAACGCTGCTCAGCTCGTGCATGTTCAACCTCCTGCAGAGAACAAAGTAGACGGAGTGATGGAGGCAGCGTCGGGAAGGGGAGGAGAGGGAGATGAAGCCCCATCCGCAGAGATTGAGGTCCGTCATCGGGGAGGAACAGAAACAGAAGAAGTGATTTTTTTTATTTCCCTCCAGGGTTAGATAGACGTTCTGTGACATTGGCCTAGTTCTATATCAGCATGCCCCCCCAGAGAAGAGGTTGCGTTTGAGAATCAGACAAGGGAAGATCAGAGGAGATTTCACAGCCTGTGGCTATCCTCCTCCATAGCGTTCGACCACCTCTTAAACCTCTTTCGCTTTGCTTCAACTCGATGAGGGCTGCCGGTCTACTTAGTCAATATCATATCCACAAACTAGATAAATCGATGCAAACAAGCTTTGGTTGGACTTGAGCTTTAGAAGTGGAGGCATAGCTACAGGCTAAATTTGACGCAGAGACACATCAATCCAGAAGTGACACCCTTCACATCCTCTTTGTATTCATAACAGCAATTAAGAACTACCATGCACGGGTCTGCATTCACGCCTCGTTTTACCCTTACAGGACTCATATACAGTATGTGCACTTGTTAGAATTGTTCTTATAGGAAGCCGAAGGATGTGTGATTTCACACACAGCAGTGCTGCTTCCACAGCCGAGCTCTCTCATGTATATGGAGAGACTTGCAGAGAGGGAGGCAGTAATCCGCTCATTTACAGTACCTCAGATCCGGTCTGCCATCTCTCTTTCTTATTCTCTCATCCTTCTCTCTCTCTCAAACACACAAACACACATACCTCAGTGCACCGTATCTCCTCCCTCCCCGGTTCCCCCACCACCACCCACCCCCACCCCTTTCCATCCCCATTCGGGCTCATCTTGCCATCACCTCTCCAGCTCCGCTACCCCAGAGAAACCAATTCAGACTGCTGCTCCACACCGTCATGGCATGTTGGCCAAGGGAGATGGAGTCCTTTCAGGTTCTCGGCTACAACCTCCCTCCTCTCTCCCTCCCTCCCTCCCTCCCTCCTTCCCCCAGCCGCTGCCCCCTTGCTGCTTCTCAACATTTCCTCAACACGCCTGGTGTATCAGCAGGATAGCTAGACAGCACGACAGGGCTGCTCCTGAGAATCTGCTGGAGTTATTCTGCACATTATGTGACCTTTTAAAGTTTCTGCAAAATTGCACATGGGTGTGTGTGTGTGTCTTGTGATTCCACTCCGAGCCAGCCTTTGCATGGTTGTACTGACAGATTAGTGAGAGTATCTGAAACAAATGAAGCCGGCATTATGTGTTTAAACAGACTGATTGTGAGGTTTATCAGTAATAGGTTATCTTTAATGGCAACACCAAACACCCACCGCCCACCCATGGCTTCTTAAAGTTGGCAATCTGCTTTTAACAGCCCTCTAACAGCCGTGTTTGCTGGGAATTTTTTTTATCAGGCTTTCTAGATTTGTATGCATAAACTGCGCTGCTTGGCTGTTCTTAAAAGTTGATTTAAATTATACCCTCTGCATTATGTGGCTTGGTAGGAAATAAATCTCTTCAAATGAACACACTGGATGGAGGGAGGTTGTGAAGGGGGGGGGGGGTGTGTGTGTGTGTGTGTGTGTGTAGGCAGTGAGTGTATGTTAACATAAATTAAAGTCTATCTGCAGAGAGGCTCTGAGAAGGAAAGAGAGAAGAGAATGTGAAAGTGAGAAAACAGAATTGAGTGTGAAGAATAAAAAAGAGTAGAACAAACTCATGAGCCTTGAGCATATGTTTTAGTGTGTCTGTTGCGTGCAAACAAAATTTTGTTAGCTAATTATTTTTGCATTGGTAGTAGCTGTGTTGTTTTCCTTTACCTCCTTAAAGCACAGAGACCTCTGGCATCTCAGTGCACACTGGCTGAATGGCAAGGTGGCTGTATTAAATGTTGGTGGTGGCAGTGATGGTGGGGTGCAGTGGGGTGACGAACAGAGTGCAAGGAGGGAGGCACAGGGAGGTGGGAGTGGGGGGCACTGAAAGGCAGCGGGCTGCGGAGTGAATGAGAAACGGGGGAGAGAGGGAGGGGGGTATTAGTGGTGGCGGAGGCAGGTTGGGGGTGGGGGTGGGGGTGGCGGTGACGGTGGGGGCCTCCATTGGTTCAATGCAACGGCCAGAGCAGCTGTGAAAAGAGGTCTACCCTTTTTCCCACGCCCGGTGCGACGCAGAAACTCTGCTTCAGTCTGCCAGGGTCAAGTCACATTTCTAATATATACACTGGGCCTGTGGACTTGCACAATGCATATGCACAGCTCATTTATTTTATGTATGCACACAGACAGACACACACTTGTATGAACACAGCGAGTAGACGGCCTCTCAGACAGAGGCAGAGGTGGGGGCCGCTGCAGAGAGAGAGATAGAGAGAGACAGAGAGAGGGAGTATTATGACACTGATTTCTATCCTCTTGGCACCATTGTTTCGTCTTGGATCCTGCAAATTAACAAGCTGCAAGTGACGTGCCTAAACACACACACACACACACACAAATTTCACCACTACACCTGCCATCCCCGCAGTTTGAATTTCAGTTTGTCACTCAGGAAATAAATCCACCACGAAAGTTAAAAATTTAAAGAAACATTTAAAGGGAACCAATTTCTTGCACTTGATCCTGCATTTTTCTCACTTCATGGTTGTCATGTCACACTTTGATGAATATCTCAAAGTCCTCTTCATATGCTCGCACTAATATATCTGTTGGTGTCCTCACTGTATACACCAGCAACAGTGGCACCCACCCACTACCACGTCTCAGCCCCTTTCTTCTCCTCGCACATTTACGTCTCAGCCACCATTTACAAACTATAATCATATTCCAGGGAGGGGGATGTAAACGCTTTGTCCTGACAGACCCCCCCACCCACCACCACCACCACCCCCACCACCGTGCCAGATGCCCTTCTGTATTGTGTGGGTACTGAGGGGCAGACAGGCAGGCAGCCCCCTTCCTCTGTCTCTCTCCTTCTCTGCACCATGATGTCACCCTACTTGTCTGTCTGTCTGTCAAGGCCTTGACAGGAACTTGAGTGTGGGAAGGAAAAGGATGGGAAGGGGGAAGGTGGTGGTGGTGATAGAGGTTCAAGGAGGGGGGGGGGGGGGGGGGGGGTTTTTTTTTGGGGGGGGGGGGGGGGTTTGGTGTATTGGGAAGAGAGTGTCTGGCCTGAGAGGTCAGCGAGTGGACTTGAGCATGGAAAGAGTGTTGTGTGTGTGTTCTTTGGTGGGATGGGGGGGGGGGGGGGGGGGGGGGCCCCCAGCAACACTGAAGGGAAGTGGAATTTAGATGAGTCTGTGTCCTCCAATAATTCAGTCCAAACTCCTTAGTTAGCCTCACAAAGGGCATGAACGGCGAGGATTTAAAGAGGAGAGGGAAACAAAAGCACCTGTTTTCACTTCCCTCTATTTATTAAGGATTCCGTCAAGTCCATGGTTGTGCATAGATGTAGTGAAGCCAGGACATTTGAACCTGATTTAGCCTGCAACAGCCAGAGTAATGCATGTT
This sequence comes from Lates japonicus, assembly GCA_033238685.1. Lineage (NCBI taxonomy): Eukaryota > Metazoa > Chordata > Actinopteri > Centropomidae > Lates > Lates japonicus. The sequence goes on along the minus strand of BRZM01001799.1, from coordinate 29,158 downwards.
GTGAAACATCCAGGATATTATGCATAAGAGCAGAATTTTGTCTCCTTGAACGAATTTGGTAAAATTCAGGTCTTTGTGAAGTTGTTTGATAGAGTGAGTTACAGCTGAGTTAAATTATTCATATTTCCATTGTTTTCTTTAATGTGGGAGTTTAGGGCAAATTAAGATCAAACAACCTGACTTACTCCTGGATCTGTTTGAGGATTACCTCCTGTAGGTGATCCGTTTTAAGATTTATTTTGTGATATTGTCAAACTGCACTGTAATAATTCTTTCCTTGAATAATAATTTATGTCTGATACAGTATTTTGACCAAAAAATTCGTCCCCATCATCAAATTACCTCAGAAAAAACTCTTGCAATTATATTTACTCCTTGTTGGAAAAAAAAACAGAATCTATCAGAATTGAAATGTTTGTGTTTAAAAGTTAAAGTAATTGTAACTGGGCTCAAGATATCTCCTACTTCACCGAAACGTCCATTCTCAGTGTTTGCACTTCTGTAGGTTAAATATCGGACTATAACTGGCCTCCAAACTAGTTGTGATGTTACAGATTGTGCTCGCATGTACACCTTTTAAAGTGAGCACAGAGAAACTTTCACCCTTTAGCAGGTGAGCGTGAAAGCAGCCTTCTAATGTCAAACTCTGCACATACATCATTCTGCACAGTGAAGGTCAAACAGTCAAGTCAAGTAAAAATAAGCAAAATACATTTTTGAGTGGAGGGGGACCTTTTCAAGATGCTCTGGTGTAATGTTGTAGTTCAGCCACTCCCTCATTATTTCTCTATCACAGTTATCAGACACTGAAGTTGTAACATTTTAGTTGTAGTTATTTTAAGGCTTATATAAGCATCTAACATGTCCCATTAAAACTCATGTTATAGTTTTAAAATTTCACCACTGACAGTTTTTTTTTTTTCTGATTCCTAGAATGACTTTATGGAGAATGAGGATTTTCATCTGACAGCAGTAATGTGCTGTTTACAGCCCACCAGCAAACACAGACAACAGGCACCTTTTTCAACTGGTAAACATTTACTAGGACACAGACACATGCCTTTGTCATTCATCCTCTCTCTATTTGGACTCCTGCCTTTGTATTTCTTCCATCTCTTTGCTCTTTCCGCCTCTTGCTTTAATACGCTCTCCCTCTGTGTCTTTCTCTCTCTCTCTTGCTGGCTGTGTGAAGAGGTGATAGTATTGGGAGACAATGGGAAAGACTCACTTAATTAGCTGGACGAGAAGATGCATTGTGGCAATTACCGAGCACAAAGGGAGGGGAAGGTATGGCTCTGTAATGTGCTGCTGTGTGTATTTGCCTGGCTGTTGTAGCCTGGAGTACAGGCAGGCCTTTATAGGGGAGAGTGAAAGCAGTAACAATGGAAGACAGGATGTACTCCACATGTAGAGCCATTTCCAGTCCTTTTACAAACAGGGACAATAGCCGCTACAGTCTCTTAAAGGCTGAAAATTCAGAAACTGTATTCTCTCTACAGATGGATTATCGAGCATAAAATTTACAGGTCTGACGGCTTTGTGCAAACTAACTTTCAGGTGTACTTCTTTATATAGTTTTGTTGTGTTGTTGTGTATTTCTTGGTACCCCTTTCTAATAAGGTATCTTTTGTAAAGGCTTTATTGGTTGCAACTAATGACTTTGTGGATGTTAAATAATACGGAAAACAACAAGGTATGCAGCTGACAATTGTTCTCATTATCAGCGGGCCGGTCAAGCTTTGATTTCTCCACGTTGAGGCAGTGAGCATGAGGCTGTAATAAGAGCAATATTCGGCATTTAAAGCGTCTGTGTGAAGCAGAATTTTAAGTAGTGAATTAAATAGTGAGTTACAAGGTTTTCGTTTCAAAATGAGTCAACTGGAAACATTTAAAAATAAGCCAGAGACCCCGCTAACTTTGGCTAAAATTAGCTGGCTAGCTACAGTTGTGAAAATCTGCTTGTGACAGTGATTGTAATTATTTCAGTAGGTACAACCGACGGTCACTGGCTAGAAATGAGAGGCATGTTCCTGTCTATCTCTGCGAAATCACGTAGCCTTTGTTTTTTTTTTTTTTTAATTTAAGAACTTTGAGTGGTAAATTTATCACTGTAGACCGCCTATGTGCATGAATAGAAAAGTTAACAGGTATAGCAACAGTAGCTAAGGGGGGCGGGGTTTAGCGAACGGTCCAGAAAACCAACATTAACATTTCAGCAGCTTTTTGACATTTATACCTAAAAATTTAATGATTAATAAATAATCAGGATTGTTGCTAATATATTTTCTGTCAATTTAGTAAACTGGTTAATTGTTTCAGCCCCAAAAAACAGCTTGTTCTGTGTTCAGGCTGTGAAAAGTCACTGGCTGGTGGCTATCCTCCTCCAGCACGACTTGCTTCGTCTGTTCAGCTACTGTAGCTCTTTTTCAACCACTTACCCTATGGAAAAGGGCAGCAGCGCACCTGGCAACATAAAAGTGTGCTTATTAATGGTTTATAATTGATCAATAAAGCATTAGTAACTAAAAACATTAGATACAACTCAGAAACTCTTTTATATAAATCATGCCTTGTAAGAAAGTGGAACTGTAGTGCTCATGTTTGAAATTGTTGGGTAACACACAGTGACTAATTTTCTAATTTCCTCTTGCCTTGTTCATCCATCCAACCATCCTCCTCATTTCTATTCTTGATTGTCCTGTTGCTGTGTACCAAACTGGACATGCTACTTTCTATTTCTGACTGGCTATGAGTGGGCCGCTGCTTGGTGCCACTGTTGTGAGTTTGTGTGTGTTAGTGTGTGTGTGTGTTTGTGTGTGTGCAGAGTTGGGTCTGGCAAAGAGCATCCTCCTCTAGTGGAGTGGCCTGAGGGGATTTCTTTCATGAAGTCAGATAACATCCAGGCGACCCCCTCTTCCCTTTTTTATAAGAGTTCTTTAACCTTGATAAATGAAGTAGAGGCGGGAAGGGAGCGAGAGAGGGAGGGTGGGAGGAAAAAGTTGCGGGCTGTGTTGGGGGATGAGGGTGTGATGGAGGGAGGAGAGATAGAGAGAGAGAGAGAAAGAGAGGGAGAGACACCAACTCCCTGGCCGGCTTGCTCTCAGGATCAATAACGTTCGGAGAGCTGCTGAGCACTCCTGTCTGGCAGCTCTACCATAGGGGATGGAAGGAATGGAGAAAAGGGGGGAGGACAGGAGGGAGGGAGGGAAAGCAAGAAAAAGAGTGTTGAGAAAGCCTCTCTATCTCCTTCTTGTCACCCTTTTTTGTGAAAAGAGAGAATTGATGCAGACGGCAATGTATAGATGGAAGGATGAACACATGGAGAGGAGCATAGATGGAGGGTGGAAGGGAGCTTAGACCGACACACCTATCCAGCTCAACTGTGCCACCCACCTGCCTGTCTGCCCGCCAGGAAAACACACACTCACACACTGAGGTCTCCTTTTACGGAGCCACAAGGTTACAGAGTGTCGATACAAACGCGCACAGCCCTTCGACAAATGGGATTTGGCATGTTCAATCAACAGTGCTGCCAAATCCCTGTTGTTAAGCGTTGCAGAGCCATATCTGTCTGCAGTGGGCCTGAGCTATGCTACCCACTAACTGTCCCCTAAATATCCTCTATTAAAGTCCTCAGTAATAGAATTATCGGTGGCATTTGTCATTGGATTTGAATAGGTGAGTGTGCTGTGGCATAAATAGGGAACAGAGTGGAGTTTTCCAGTTGTGCACCTGTTATAGAAAAGATGGTGAGTGACTCCTCCACTAGTGCCTTGAGGTCAGGGACACCTGAGCTCTCTTTTCTTTTCTTTCTCCCTCTTCTATTTGATTTCCTTGCTTGGAGTTTAAGTCACCGGCCTCCTCCCTCTGGCCATCTCTCCTGGCCTTTTTCCTGTCCTCTGTTAGACCTGATCCTTTCATCTTCTCTCCCCTAATCCTATGCTAGAGAAGCCTTCTCCTCACCCCTCCTCTGCTTCCCATTGCTCTCTTTTTAACTCCATGCCTCTTCTTATTTTAGCGTATCCCTCTGCTCCTTGTGCTGCTTTCTCCTCCTCTCTCTTTTTATTCTTTATCCCCCCCTTTTATCACCTCATCCTTTACCTCTCCTCAGCCTCTCTCTCTCTGTTTTCTGCATCACCCTTCCTCCTCCTTCTTACTTTCCTCTGTACTTAATGAAGTTAGTGATCAGTTGACTGCCCCTATCATTGGTAGAGAGCAGGTTGGTCCTCCCATCTCAGGAGGGGGGTACATTGTCTGTGCTGGTTGACCAGTGTAATCCCCCCACCAGGGACAAAGGGCAGTACCTTCACTACCGCAGCCACCCCTGAGGGGCATTAGCCCCCTGACGAGAGCCGCGCCCTGGCCTGCCTCTGCCTGCCTGACAACCCAGCATCACACTGCTGGCCCTTTCCTTATCTGAGGAAGCCAGTTTTGACTCCAGACTCCTGAGAATGAATGCAGATGGCTAGGAATAGGGCTGCATGTGTGTGTGTCAGCTGTTTAGTGTTTTTTTAACCCAAGTTTATATTAGATGCCCCTGTGCTGGATGCTTTGGCTGAGAGCTTAGCTTTTTGCTTTTAGACATCGCAGAATCAAAGTTCGCACATCAAGTTGTTCTTGCTGGAGCAGAGTATTCATTGAGGTGTACTGTACATTAACGGGATCTCTTGATTCATGTTTCCGCCACCCCATCACCTACACACACACACACTCATAAAGGCACAGACGGAGGCACATCTCTTGTAATAATATCATGAAGTCCTACTCTAAACCTCTACACAACCCCACATACCTCTCCTTTTTCTCTTTCATGCAGACACACACATTCACTCAGGGAATGAGTAGGTAAGGTTGCTATGGGAACGGCTGTCATTGAGCTACTAGAGGGGAAACAAACAAAGTACTGTTCATGAAAGCAGGTTGTTCCATGTAGAAGGAGCAGTGATACTCTGTGCGTATGCAAATGTGGGTTGTGCGTCATGTGTAGTGAGTAACTGATTAGATACATTTATATGAAGCAGTGCATACCGCATTCTCTTATATCTTTGTCCTTTTCAGCACTACCTTACTGCTACTATAGATTTGCTGTCCTTTATGATGCCATCATGAAATGAAGAGCTCAGTTGAAGGTAGATGTTCAGTGACTGCAGCTTCCAAAGGAATGTACTGTGACATCTATGGGTATGACAACGAGAGCTGCTCGTATGTGGATATGCCAAAGATTATCGTCTACAAAATGGAGATGAATTGTAGAAAAGCCAAGTGCTGCCTTACAAGTAATGATGATTTTCATAATCGATTAGCCTCTAATTATTTTTCACTCACATTTCGTCTACAAGATCAAAAATGCCCATCACAGTTTCTGGAAAAATGTCAATTTACTATAAAGTTAAAATATGGAGAAGTGGCCAATTTTCACAATTGAATAGCTTTAAACAAAAGCATGTTTGATTTCCTAAAATAACTGAATTGTTTTATGTGATAAATCAATTAATCAATTACATGATTTCCACATTTTGAGCTACGAACACACAATCACCTCTTTTCTGAGGTATATTTCAGTCTACCAGTTTGTATTACTATAATTATTCAGCGTGAAAGTGTAATGTTCAGCAGTGTGTGTGTTTTAAAGGTACATCTTTTAAGGCATTTGAATCACTGAAGCTTCCACTCCACCAAAAGATATGTGATAGTTCGGCGGTGGATGGAAAACATCATACGGTGGATGGAAATAAGAATTATAAGGAGATCATCCTAATGTTCCTCAAACAGAAACTGTAGGTTTTGACTTGCACTCTTTAATTACACCATCTCTCTAATATTCTGGAAATTTTGTTAAATATTCTCAAGATGATAGAACCTAATTTAGGTTGAGGTCTAGGTCACAGCCTGCATTTCCAAAATCCTACTCTGCTGCTGTGACTTTCAGTTTCTTCTCTGTTAGTATTATATGCTGTTCTCTCTCTCCTCTCCTTCTTCCTCTCCTCTCCTTTCCTCTCTGGGAAAGTAGGTCTGTAGTAGCTCAAGGCATCATCCAAGTCACGCCAGCAGCAGCCTCTACAGTTCTCATTTTCTTCATTCCCCTTTCTCCACCTTTTCCCCGATCTCCCCTTTTTTTTGAAGCGTATGAACAAAATGTACTCCACTTGAAGCACCATACAAAACCCGCCGTTTTTTCCCCATAAATGCCACCGTGCCTCCTCGCCCATCTGTGCCCCACCCTCTTTAATGCCTCAGCCTCGCACTCGGGCTGCTTGAGTAATATTTATTGCAACTGCCTCTTTAGTCTCAGTTTCTTTTTTTTTATTTTCCTCTGAAAACAACAACAAGTCCAATGCCATGGGGCAAAACACCCCCACCACCACCTCTGCTGCCCTCCCCACCTTCTCCACTTCCACCGTTCCTCTTCCGCCTTCCAGCAGTGACAGATAGACAAACGTACTGTCTCTTTTGCCTTCACCTCTCAAACCTTCCCTCTCCATCCATCCTGGCCGGACGGGTACAATGCAGGCGGCTTCATCCTGCGTAGGAGAATGCAGCCTGAACTAACAATACCATACGCTCTCTGAATGCCACCTTGTAGTCCCATTGTGCTCTGTCAGAGGGGAGTTAACACCATGTCTGAGCCCAATGAATAGTATTATTGTGTCTAGACATGCACCGCACCCCCCCAGTCCCCATCCATGTCCCCCTAATCCAACTTGCCCCCTCCCAACCCTGTTTCTGTCCCAACAGTGTAACCCCTCACGCCACTCTCACCCCCTTCCCTCGGGCTCTTCTTTAACAGACAGCCCTAACTTCCAAGCCTTGGCCCAATCAATTCTAAACCTCTGCACTTTCTCTCATTCCCTGGCAGTCAGCCTGTGGGTTTTAGTCTCTTTTCAGGCCTGCAGAGGGTGGAAAGAGGTGACAGAAGGGTCAGAGCCAGCCGTGGCTGCGTGAGAGGACGTTGAGATAAAAGATTGGTACAGCCCGTGTAATGGGAGGGTAACACGGTCGTGGCCCTTTCTCTGTTGAGGAACACAATGACCAAGGAACCCTCAAAAGAAATGTCCTCTCTAACCGCTATGTGATTACAAGAAGAGCTGCTGAACCTATTTGAATAATTCTAGATGATATGTTGAGATGTTGGATAGAGTTTCATAGAGCAATCAATAATCTGGCTAAAACATTTCATTCCTCACACTGACTGTGGCGAGAAGGGTGACGGAAGGCTAGTTTGAAATATCCTGTCAGTTTTAATGTTGCTTGTTTATTTAGTAACCATTACATAAAACCTCTGTAGGCTTGTGCTGTTTTCTAGGGAGAGCAAAAGAAACTTTTCCTGTAAATATTTTTACGTATTCTATTGACGCAGTGGTGATTTCTTTTTAATGGCCCACCTCGCCATATTTTGCCATCTGCAGCATCAGAATCTAATAGCTGAGGAGTACCCTTGGCAGGCAGTATCTCTGCCTGATTACTAATTTAACCTTCAGGCCTCCAATCCCTGCAGTTTTATTTCTAAGGTTAGCAGGTTCATATTACCGGCTGAGAGAGAATGCTGAATCACCTCGGATTTCCTGCTGATCAAAGGTTCAGGATTGATATCTGAGTAGAAATGTTGAAAGTTGGTGATTTACTGTTTTTTTCCTCCATCCTGTCTCTGGTTGTTTGTGTACAGCAGGAAGAAGAGGGGAGGAGGAGTGAGGCAGCAGGAGGGTAGAAGCAGAGGTGAAAGGATGGAAGGAGAGAGAAGGAGGAAGCAGTTCAGAGGAGGTGGTCTCAAGGGTGAACCAGAGCAGGTGAACAGCTGTGGATCGCCATAGCCTCTGGCTGCCTTCCTGTGGGCCCCGGTGCTGCATACATGGGTCCCGGGAGCTGCAGGCCAGCCAAAGCTGCGGTGAGTGGGAAGAAAGCCAGCCAAGCCACAGGAGAGAGCAGGTGAGGCGGGTGAGCAGAGCTCTCATCCCCGCCTGCTAGAGCTCCACGGCAGAGCTGGAGCAGCACGAGCAGCAGAAATCAATACAGAGGAGAGAGGCGGCAGAGTTGCCCAGCACCGGCCTGCAGGCCTTGAGCCTAGGACCAACCACCACTCACTGCCCCAGCCCTCTCCATTTCTTATCTTTCAACAGTCCCAGCACCAGCCAGGCCAGGGCCTCTAACCTTGCAACCGCCCCCACACGTAGTGTGTAAAGCAGTATGTAATATGTGGGAAGTCAGAAATGGAGAAAAGGGTGAAAGAGACAGAGAAAAGAGCCTGGGTGGGATTTCAATGAGGTTTTGCCAAGGCCCAATACCACTTGATAAAACTTTTGCTGAGAGATATGGAGATTAGCAGGGAGGAGAACTGAAGAAGGCGACGCGCTTGAAGGTCTCTTTTCCAGCCTCCTCTATTAATACCATTCCGACCCAACTGTTTGAATAAGGATCCATCTGAGACGTATGGACGCTTGCTCAGTCCCACTTCTGGCAACAGCAGCACAACATCTTGGATCCCATGAGTTGGAATGAAAGGACACTTGAACTTTTCCTCATCTACTGCACGACACAACCTGTCTTTTCGCCTTTAGATTTTTCTTACCTCACTACGCAGCTCCCATCAGAGGATATGGCAGCAGCATTGACTATAAGGTGAAAGAGAGGAAGGGCCTGGGCTTTCATAATTTCTCTCTCTCTGTATGTGTGTGAAATAGCACCTGAAGTCCACTTACTGCTGTGCAGCAGGGGATCCCATGGCAAGGTCATGAATGGCTGCTAATTGAATGAGAGATGAAAAGGACAGGTTGCACCTGTTCAGTGCCCTCCTCCTCCCGTCTGATAGTGCTTTAGTTTTCATTTCTTTCTCCTTCACATTTACAAAAGTCCTTCTCCACACAAAGAAATCCGTTTCAGATAATAGAATAAAACGTTGTTGGTGACTTAAGAAAATTCATAAATCCTCAGGAATGAAAATAATTGGCTCAACATCAGTACAGAGGTGAAAGCCCAGTGCTGCTTAATGCAGTGAGACATCCTGCTGAAACTACTTGAGAGTTCACACGCTAGAAGATTATTTGTGGACCTAAAGGACATTACAGCACAGATGGACAATACAAACATGAAAAACTGGACAGAGATTAGCAACGGACTGCTACCTCTCTGTAGAGTACAATATCATAATTTAATTGTTAATTTTGAGATAAATAAACCATATATGATTCTAAGTAATACTGAACCACTAAGGAGAACAACACATTACATAAGAAATATTTCCCACCAAGTCACACTGTTAGGATAAAATACTGTATCATCTCTGTTCAGAGTGTGTTTTTTTTTTTACAGTGAACAGACACATTGTGTTGTGAATATCTCCCTCAGTCAGCTCCTCAACAGGAGCCCTGGGCTGTGGGACTATACTGTCACTGACTGTTGGAGGAGTTCGTTGTTGCCTGTACCAGGAGGGTATTAAAGCACGACACCCTTGCCTGCCAATCCTCCCACACAGAGAGAGACCGCCTCACGCCCAGCCTGGCAGCCAATCTTACGCTACAAAATGGCCGATTCCCGTCTGCCAGCCGTCTCTCAACAAGATGGCGCCGGTTGCTTTTTTAATGCCCGCTGTTTGCCATCTGCCCTCTAATTGTTAACGGCTATGCAAATATCTTTGTAATTGTGATTTTGTATGTGCTTGATACTTAACCCTCCCTCGGTTGCAAATAATAGCGCTTAGCGAAAAAGAAAAAAAAGGAAACACAACCCCTGCACGGTTGCTGATTGAATACAGCAGGAACAACGAGGCAAACGGAATGTTGCCTGCTGTTGCCCTCCCTTACTTCTCCCAAGCTCACCTTATTCTGTGTATGCAAATCACTGACGCCGCTTGCTTTGATGCTAACTGAAAAATGGAGCGCCACCCTCATCTTTCTCAGTGACTCAGAGACGCCTGCGTCTTCTCATTGTGCTATGACATCTGTGGCTGCATTTTACCAGGGTACCTTGCCTCCTGACAGGCAAAGCCCACACCAAAGGAGATAGAGTGAGGGAGAGGTACAACATAATGACCTCATTAGCATGCTCAGCACTCACTGCCAGGCCCTGGTGCTGTTGCCACTGCGGGGACCACTGCACGCCTTCTCACACTTCAGCATGCAACATTGTGCGTTCTCCCACACAATGCAGCGCTTACAGGCTTTATTACGCCTTGTCAGCGCAGGGGACTAGGGGGCATTGTGTGCAGAAGCAGCAGGATACGGGCTGTGCACGGAACAGGAGATGGCTGGTGCTTTTATGGTCTTAATGTGGTGTTGTTGTGCTGAGGAGCCTGTTGCTGCTGTTGTGCATGACACGTGTGTTATGTTTGTATGTGTCTGTGCTTTATATTGTGTGCAAGTGTCCGTTTACTGTGAAGTCCCGTGGCATTCGTGATCTTTTCACCTGTCAGTGCTAATTATTGGAGAGAGCATTTTGGTGAATTGCCTGTGTCCTGAAATAGGTTATCATCCACCTGAAGACTTGTTGCGGCGTGGTATCGCTGTCGGTCTGTACTGGGTGTAGCTTTTAAACTCACAACAAGGACTGGCACTGATACAGACACAGTCTCTCTTCCAGGAAGAACTCATCACAGAGAACCAAACGCACATTAACCTTTCTTGTGTAGAGCTAGCACTACACTTTCACAGCCGTCATCACATTACTTTCCAGATTTTAAATGAAATCAGATTTTTGTTTTCCTGGAGAAATTATTTTCCTGTTCTTTTTGTACAAGGTATTGGCACATGGGCAGATGTTAGTTTGTAAATTCATACCAAGTACAAAAAAGAAAGAGTGGACAGAGAGTGAGGTAGGTTTGACAGTAAATGTCCTTTTTTTCAGTGAAATCAGAACACGATATTACCCAACCTCAACAATATGATGCAGGCAATATTTTTCCTCTAAAAATCTTGAGACTAGTGTTAAATTATCTTTAAAGTCATGTGGTGACCAGTGCTGTCATTTACCCATCCACAGAAAGCTGGTCTGGGCCTCGTTATCGCCTCTCTCTACCAGTCTCAGGCAGTTTTAACTGCTTCTTCTGTCTAATCAGCCTCAATGACACAGATGAGGCTGAGGTGAGCTGAGCACGTTATTGTAAAAGCCCACGCCAGGCCGTAGTTAGCCCGGAGGCCGCAGGCTACCGTATCTTTCTGTGGGAGAAAATGGCAGTCAAGAAGACAGACAAGCTCAACCAGAAAAACACGGGCTATTCTGTATACACAAGTGATCCAATTGAATTGATTTATATG
>BRZM01001799.1:0-17815 GCA_033238685.1 Lates japonicus | reverse complement strand
GCACTTTTCGGCTGTACGGTCTGCTGGGCCATGAGTCGCGCCATTGTGTGTATAATAGGAAAACGTGTGTCTTTTCTGAGAGTGCATGTATTAGAATGATAGGAAGGTGGACAAATCTAAAATATTGCGTAGCAGGTAAACAACTATAAATACTCCTGCCTGGTAAAATAGGACAAATCTGCATCATTGTCATTGTTATGAGTCATGGCTGCAAAAGTAAGCTCATTTACAAACTTCCCTCTATTGCATCTGTATTGTGTGTGTGTGTGTGTGTGTGTGTGTGTGCGCCGAATCTCCTGAATCACTTCTGCGCTCTTGGGCCTCCAACCTCAGTATTCAGCCCCAGAGGTAGTGCAGCAGGCTGTGCACCGCATTACAAGCCACGATAGCGATCACATGCTGACTAGAAGAGGGTGGACTCCTTGCAGGCTGTTGCTCCTGCAATCCTTAGCTCAAACGCGCCGCCGAGCCTGGGGCCAGCAGCGCCAGCGCCGACTCCCACGGCCCCGACCGCCCGCATCTTCGCTTTGACGATTCAGCCGCGATTCTTCCGACCTGGAACCGGAGTGCTGGAGACTGAAGGGGAGAGAGAGAGAGAGAGAGAGCGAGGTGGAGGGAGGGAGGTAGTGAGCCACGGTGGGAGGGGGAGAGAGGAAGGAAGGTAAAAGAGGGGGAGAGGTTGGGCGGAGGGCTTGCCACCTCTTTTACTCCTCCTACACCCCTGCTGGCTTTTGCTGCTGCTGTTGGTGGTGGTGGTGTTGAGCCTGTGCCTGTGTGTATCTCCCTCCATCTCCCCCGTCTAATAATAATAATTATTATTATTATCATCATAGAATATAAACACACCTTGATTGATAATGAATCAGTTCTTTGATAAACCTGATCATAAATTAATCACTTACTATCTCTATTTACTATCTGTTTATTAGTCAGATGTGAGAAGTGAAGCACACCATGTTCCAGGTGTCTGTCTGCAGCCTGTTAGTTGGTCCATGTCTGGATGTTCTCCTTGGCTCTCCCTTTTCCTGCATGTTTTCTGAATGTTTCTTTCCTTTTTTTCCACGCCTTCGCTCATGACAGCATCTTGGATGCTGCAGAGCTGGAGACCATGAAGTCACCGGATCTGACATCAGCCTGTTAGACTGCTTCACTTTTTAAATTTCATTTTCTCCAGTGTTCCTCTTCCTTTATTAACAACTGCTGTGATTTGTTAAAGCGGCAAAAGTATATCTGATTTGCAAAAAGGAAAAAAAAAAAAAACTCCACCCCTTCCCATTTATCACCAAGGAGTGTATAAACATTAAGAGGCTGTTTATATCACATATGAGCAGCTATAAGGGCATTCATTTTTAAGTGTTTATTGATGTACAACATTTTCAAGTAACTTAAATGAGAACATATTCATTATCCTTTTATATATAATCATTCAGGATTCTTCAGAATGAGTTCAATAAACACTTGTAGGCAAAATGTTCTTATATCTGCTTACAACTACAGTATAATGTCATATAAACCATTTACTAAATATCTATACTTCTCATAGGGGTCAAAATAAAGTGTTACACAGGAAAGGAATTTATAGTATAGATGACACATCACATTTTATAATACAGATATTACATTTTCTCACATTTTTCAGAAAAACCAAAGGATTAAGGATTCCTGTATGGGTTGAGAAAATTCTCCCACTTCTTAAACTCAATAAGCCATTTAAAATCCCAGTGGATAAAAAGGCACTGCCACAAAGCTTTTTTTTTTCTTTTTTTTTTTTTTCTGAGCTCATGAAAAGTTGAAGATTTGGAGATATGTAGTTTTAACAGGACAATGACAATATGTATTCCACAATTACAGGAATGTTTGACTCAACTCTAGGGAGATTTTTGCCTGGTATGGACTGTAAATAACTTTGCTCGGGGAATAAATACTTGCCTAATAGATACAGTAAATTAACTTTATCACATTATCACTGACCTTCTAAAATATGAACAAATACTGTAAATTGAATCGACACCAGAACAAATGTTTTGAGAATTATGAGAATTATGAAAAAGATTCTATGCAGAAGGAAATAAAAGGAAAGTGTGAGGTCTTCAACTGTGCATGAATTCAATTAATAACATGGAAAGTAAATGGTATAGATAGAGTATTCAAGAGGAATAGAAACTGTCAGAGGAATAAAACACTCAACAGTCATTGCACCAAAACAAAACATTTAACTAGTGCATGACAGAAAACAATATGCCAAACCAATATGACACCATAACACAAACATTTAACCAGTATGGCACCAGAATGCAAACACTTCAGTGGCTTTCCAAACTTTCCACAGAAAATCAGAACTTCACTGCAGAAATGTTGTAATACTAAGTAGAGTCTATAGGCTGCAGTTCACAAATATACAGTGCACCTCCAGCTCCAAAAGTTGGCATCCACGCTCTACATGCCATTATAATATTATAGTATATGCTCTTATGTGATTACAGTAACCCTGCAGTAACCTTTTTTAATTATAGTCCACAGACAGACGGGCAAAGCAAGCTTACTCGCGTCCCTGTCTCGACTCAGCTCTGTTTATTTGAGCTGGGATCTCTGCCACCTGGTAATGTTTTCCCTCTTCGTTGAGGTAATTAGAGTACTCTGCCATGTCCTCTGCTGTTGGACGCTCTTAGTCACAGCGGATGGGAGACACAGAGAAAGACAGAGTGATGTTTTCAAGTCAATCTGTCTGAGTAATCCCTTGGCTCCCTCTAGTGCTTTCCCAAAGTTTGTTAAAAAACGTACGGAAGTCACCACAATATCACAGCCCCCCTACACACCCGCTCAAACTCATATTCCTAGAAAATGCTGAAAATTCATTAAATACTTTGCTTCGGGAAAGGTTTGCCTTGACCTGCAGCCTTAGCTTTTACTCCTGCAGCAAAGGTCAGAGGTCAGGATCATCAGCAGTCCACAGATGACCAGAGGAGCCTGGCCCTGCTGTGACTAGCTCAGGCACACGTAAATGCTCATTTCTAGGGCCAAACCTGGGTCAAACTGGACTGTGAATGTTTACAGCTCACAGGATGAAGGCAAAGGAAAATGGGTATGAATAGTTTACTAAACTGGCAAAACCTTTACCTCCTGTGTTTGTCACTTCTCTCTGCACTTTATGTTCAGATCTCAGTAAAAACAGCCTCACCCTCTTCCTCTTAGCCCAGCATCAGGCTTCAGCACCCGCTCAGTCCACCATACATTTTCATTATTCAAACGACTCATGTGCTCCGTCCTCTAACATAGCAAAACATCTGCTTTGTAATTTTGGTCGCGTAGTTGACATGAAGCCATTTGTCTTTCTGTAACTGAGCTATGGATGACAGATAGAGCAGAGCTGTATCTTTTTTTCAGTTATGTCTGGGATAAATGTGCTTTTTAAGAGCTGCCAACCTTTTGGTTTGTTAAACTGTGGTTGCACAGAAAGTCTAGCTTAAATAGCTATGCTTTCCCCACTCCAGCTTTAAATAGCAGGGTAAATCCTTCACAAGTAAGGTCAATAAATAGAGAAATATGTCATACAGAAATCTCCATGATAAATATGCACCACATGCAGTATTTTTTTAATGGAAGGCTCAAAAAATGTAGATTAAAAGGTGCATTTTAAACAATGAACAAAATGCTTTTTTCTACATATAATACACAATTGAAATGTCATGAACATAAAGACACTGCTATGAGTCTCAATTATAATATATTTTGGCTACAGCATGTAAAATTGTAATTTTACACAGCAGTCTGGTGAGGCTCTGTCTGTACAGCTCAGAGGAAGCAAGTGATTTCAGGAGAGGAGAGGCCTGCACTCTCGTTGTAATTCCAATGAGCTGATTGATGTGTGTGCTTGGATGTGTGTGTTTCTGTGTGGGTGGGTACCTCCTTGTCTGGCTGTCGGGGTGATGTACAGCTCTAATAGATATCACTAGATCACACAGAGAGCTCTGTGAGGGTGTACGCTCGCATGTGTGTCAGCGTCATGGGGGGAAAGCTTGAACCAGCAGATGGCGCTCTTGTTTTATCCTTGATCTCTCTCACACACTCACATGCACACACACACACACACACACACACACACACACACACACAGTCTTGTCTTGTCTTTGGGAAAGCTCAATTCCAGACAGTGTGAGAGAAAACCACTCATCCTGGTCAGATGATTGAGATTGCTGAAATGGTCCCGCACGCGCCACTAAGCAACTTTTGTTCCTGCTGCACCGTCTCCTCAACACCACTGGGCTCAAGTCACCACTCCTGCTCCAGGCACCGACTGCTTATTCAGCTAATGCGAATTTGGCAGACTGCAGTAAAATACAATACTAGTGCCGAACCATAGAGCAATCAGGCTTCTCTGGCTATCCATCTCCATCCTTCCTACTCTGCAGGCCACTTCACTGATGCAGGGATTTCACAAAACAATTTCCAATACAGCTGAAGCATCAAACCATGCTGTTCACATAAAGTAGATGTGCCCAGACAGTTGCATAACTGCTCGTGGGTAAAATATGGTGTGTTTACACTGAACAATTAGCTTCCTGGGATTTAAGTAGGTCACTTCTTGTGGGTCTGTGGTATGAATGCAAATGCATCTAATTCTACCTTCCTCAAGCCTTGCCCCCCTCCCCCTCATGTGAGCTGCTTCTTTGCCAAGGTAATCCAGAGTATGGGTCCACAAGGAGAGGCTTTACATACAAATGGATGGGGAGGAGAGAGAAGAGACAGAGAGAAGTAGCAGGGCTGATGTAAGAGATGCAAGAAAATAGTTAATGTGTATTGTAGATTTATACTTTTCCACACTGACACAGGGCGAGATGGTTAAGAGGCTGGTGCTGCCACATTTCTAAATGAATGTGTTTAGAGCCACTAGAGGTAGATTACTCCAAAGTGGGTATTAGGCAGCCAGGAACTGCTGGAGAGAGTTAAGACACTGAGCAAAAGGCCTGCTGGGCATCCAGGCAGGGATCCATCCCTTTGCCTCTCAGAGTTGACTCATACTCTCTACGTGGGCAATTCGTGTACACACACACACACACACACACACACACACACACACACACACACACACACACACACACACACACACCACACTTACTGGTACTTCTATCTTTGTAAGGACACTCACTGATGTAATGCATTCCCTGGCCCCTTAAGCAAACCTCAACCATCACAAGTAAAAATGCCCAACCCCAACACTTACACTGCCCCTAACCTAAACCTAATTCTAATCTGAACCCTAAAATCAAGTCTAAACCCTCAAACAGCCCTTTAAAATTGTGAGGACCTGCCAAAAAGTCCTCCTTCTGTCTATAACTGACACTGGTCCTCACAAAGACAGAGGTACAAGTACACACATACAGTACTGCCTTCCAAAGAAAAAAAAAAAAAGTCAGGACATTAATGTTTAACTTATATAAGTATCACATTGTTTGGCCAAGTAGCCCTCAAACTACAAATCTGTTTCTTTCATCTTCACTTTAAGGTTTTGAGGTGTGGCACTGGATCTCCTATGCAAGGTGCTACATTCAATGCTTAAGGACAAGGGTCAATCCACCCACAAAATTAAAAACACAGGAACCTGTTATTACTCCTGAATTGATTGGCGGGTCTTTTAATATGAAGATTAACAATAACTAAATCCAATTTATAAATGTTTCAGAGGCTGCAAAAGGTATGTTTGCATCAGTACTGTTTGAAAACACAGAAGTGACATTGTTATTCTGAACTACTGATTTTCATTATTAAGACACATTTACAGTTAGAATTGTGAATTTGTCACAGATTTATGTAAGAATTTGGACTTTAATCTCACTACAGCTAAGAACATGTTGTACCCAACAAGGACTCTCACACTTTTGGCTCTATTTCACACACACACACACAAACAGTAAAAAACATATACACAAAGCAGGGAGGAGTGGGCTTTTTATTGCTACTTACGTCAGGGTGGAAAGAACATTTTCTTGCCCATATTCCTGTCTGAGGTTAATGGGCAACATCCGTCTCTTCCTCGCTCTCTCTCCCTCCCACATTCTCACTTTTCCAACTCCCTCGTCTTAATTTTCTCACTCTTACCTCGCCCACCTCTCTCTCTCTCTCTCTGTCTGCCTCCAACACACATTTATTTCTGTGTGGGAGCCTTTCTGTGAGCACTGGTCCACAGGGACTCTTTCACGCAGCCGATGTGCACAGTGGCTGCTGATTGTAACCTTATGTGTCCCTGTGAGTGAGTCATGCGAGGTGAAGAAGGAGTTTGTGTGTGTGTGTCATGTGTTAGAGACAGCTGGGTACAGCTATTAAAGAAACACCCAGGCTACTGAATTTTCCTTTCATAATGTGGTGATCTAGCGAACCACTGACACTCACTCAAAGCATTATGGCATCCTGTCCCCACAGGGAGTACACTGGGCTGAGCATAGGAGCAGGTATCAGTGCAGAACTTAAGATCAAATGATTTCCTTCCAAGTTTTGTCAATTAGATATCAAACTCATTAAGGAGTTTTTTTTTATTACTGTTGACATATCATAGTAAGAAAGTAAGAACAGTATTTATTCTTTTACCTTTGTTTTTGCTCTCGAACAACACTAGAGGGAAATTTCTGCCTCTTTAGCTGCTAAATGCTCCACTCCACTAAATGCTCCTTAATGACTTTGTCTGTCTGCTGTTTGCTGCTGGGAAGGTAGCACACAGTGGGTTTATCTGTGCTTTTTTTTGCAGAAAGCTGCTTCCTGCTGTAGCTAAAAACGACACAGATGAGAATTATGAGAATGAACCAAAACAGTAAAGCCGTGGGCCCAAAACAATGAGCAGAAAGATGCCATAAAGGTCCATAGAGCTGAAGGGAACAGCAACTTCAGGTGTTAAGTCTGTGTGAGTTCATCACTACAAGTGGCCTCTTTTAGATTACAATTAGTGATGTAATCAATTGTTAATTGAATTGAAAATTTTGGTTAGTGCAGCTTTAATTGATTTTATTTTCAGGTTAACTGTGGTGTGAGTCTGCAAGTTCAAGTGCCCTGTGGTTACAGGTAACAATTATGGGAACGACAGTACAGTAGCCTGAAGGAAGGAAGGAAGCACAAGTGCAGAAAACACCTTAACTAAACAAACCGAATCAGCAGCATCAGTTACACATAAAGCAAAATCTATTAAAAAACATTTAACATTAGCCAAAATTTAGCCACTATTAACTACTAGTCATTCAATATGTTATGTTGTGTTCTTTGAAAGTTACATAATCTCACATTAAGTGTTCTCATACATCTCTTTTCCTTATGTAAAGCAATATGAATTGCATCTTTGTTTGAAAGATGCTCAACTGGCCTTGACTTGACAGTTACTGTGCTAAGTTGAATTTGTCCAAGTCATGTCCAAAAAATAATTTTAAAAAATAGAAAAATGAGTTGTTTACCTTTGTGGTGATTGTGCTTTCTTTATTTACCTATATTTACTTTTTTCTTGGTTAATTCTGATATAGATAGTAAATGCACACATAACAGAACATAATATTCAGTTGGGCTCTCTGTCACCAGAACTATACTGCAGTGCTGATACTGTACCAGCAGGTGGCAAAAAGCAGTCTCGATTCTGAGTAAATCTGCTCTGACTGCATGGCTTTAGGCAGCATGACCACAGGGAACTAGACTGACTTCACACTCCTCAGTCCACTGCCAGCATGACGGCACTCCATTACTCAGCTTACAGCAATACCACACACACACACACACACACACACACACATACACACACACACTACACATGCATGCACATTAAGATGACAAGCACATTAAGAGCTTCTGCGTTTTTATTTTTAATAGAAAAAAAGTATTCAAAATAATACAACAGGAAGTATCCAGTAAAGATGACAACAAAAAAATATATGATCAGGTCTGTGTCTCCACGGCAACCACGCATCCTCACCTTGAGCTCAGCCCGGTTTGCTGCTTCAGTGCCCGAGTGTGTGTGTGTATGTGTGTGTGTGCGAGAACACTGAAACAAAGCAAAAATATAGAGCTTTACAGAATACCTCTGATTGATGCACATGACAGTCTGCTGGTGAAAGGGATACAACAATGTTTGTGTGTGTTTGTGTGGTTTGTCTGTACATGTAGAGGTGTGTTGTAAAGAAGAGTGTGTTACTGTATGTACAATAAAAGACTCCATGTTGGTGTGCGTCAGTTAGGATCTGCTGTGTTATGGTACATGAAGGAGGACGGATTGGGTTGAGACACAGATTCTCTGCCTGCTGTGGTGATGAGGAAGATGATAATGACATCGAAGATGATGATGATGATGATACACTACAAAGGAAGCCAGGAGTCAAACAAACTGAAGGAAAAAAAAAACACCAGAAAAAGGAAAAAAAAACAATAACTGAATGAGTGGCTGCGGAACAGAATAAAAAAAAAAGGTCCTTGACTTCAGAAGGCAGGAGGAGTTTAGAGTTTCTAAATCACCAGCTCGCTCCCTATTCTCTCTTATTAAAATATCCCAAATTTTTCCCTCTTTCTTCAGCACCTTCTGTCACCCTCCCTCACCCATTCTCTCAGTCCCTTGCGGCCCAGGCCCGGCCGTAGGTAGGCAGGCCAGAAAGTTCAGTGTGGATCCTGGCGGCGTTACATAACTCCTCTGTCTTCAGCATCTTCTCCTCCCTGGGCTTCCTTTCTTTTCCTCTCGTGTGTCTCTCAGTGCTCCACACACACACCAGGTCAATGTTTATCCTCACATGGCCTCCATTTTTGGGAGTTCCTGTGTCCAATTGCAAGGGTTAAATACTCAGGATCAGACTGCGAGGGTGTCGGGGTGAGACGGACAGATATGAAGGGACAGATGGAGGGTTGAGGAGCTGCTGTTGTCCCACTTGAGGAAATAACCCGACAGTGGCAAGTCCTTCTCTCTGTTCACAACGATGTGTGCCTCACCCGTCATCACATCCTCCTCCATCTCTCCCTCCTTTCATCTGTCTGTCCCTTCATTGCTCCGCCACCTCCATCTGTCTGCTCAGGGGCCTGAAGGGGCGAGGCGCTAAGAGAGGAGGGCTGTAGTCTCTGAAGAAAGTTTTCTTTACCCCATTCTCTCTCTCTTTCTCTCTCTCTCTCTCTCTTTCATTTAACCCCCACTCTTTCACTTGCGATTAAAATACTATCTTTGCCATATCTTCATAAAACACACACATGCTCATACCAACACATAGTGTCCCATCACATAAACAATCCCACTGATAAAACACTGAGTCATCTCTCTCTCTTACTCTCTCAGGCACACATAAGCACACATGTATGCATTTACACACTCACGCACACACACACACACACTGTGAGGCTCTCTGTGGGGGTGAATTCTGGGGGCCTCTGTGCTATGTCCCATCTTCCTCCTCCTCCTCCTCCGAACAGTAGTCTCGCCCCTGCAGAGAAAGGAATTGATGGAGAATGTGAGATGTGCATAATGGTCCTGTTTTTTAAACTCTAATTTGTTCCAGTTAAGTACACTCAGTAATAACCTACTTTAACTGACTCTCTCTGAGCTGTCTATATGCAGCAACCCCCCCTTCTCACGCACCTGTTACTCCAGTCACGTTTAAACAAACCCTTGTCTATTTGCAGGTACTGGCATAGAAAATACTGGATGAGGTAGTAAAGTGCTGACAGGTGGGCAGTTTTGTTGTTTTGTTTCAATCATGAAGAGGAGCTAACTCGACTCCTTTATTCTCCAGAGCTTGTTCAACAGCTTACACTCTTGTCTCTTCAGATGAGGCTTAAAAATGCTGACTGGCTCTTGAGCTGCTAAATGTTTCATTAGTCAACTGCTAATGTTTGTCTGCTGTTTGGTGCTGTGTGCTTAGTCTGTGTTGGGTTTATCAGAACTCTCTTGCTGAAAACAGCTGTCTGTTGTAGCTGAAAATAAGGCTAGGAGAGTGGTGATGGTAAATCAAAACAGTAAAGCCACGGGTCCGAAAACCAAAACAATGAGGTGAAAGACAATAAAACACTATAAAGCCGACGGGGAACTGGAGAGTTGGGTAATAATTCTGCATGGGTTTGCCACTATGTGCCACCCCTTTCACATTATACGTAACAATTTCAACCATTATTAATGTGAAAACACTGATCAGAGCATCTTTACATATATTTTACTGCTAATACTTGTGTTTAGTTACTTAAGTAAGATTCTGAATGCAGGACCTTTACTTATAACACATGATTTTTAGTCTGTGATCTTGCATTCGCTCAAATAAAGGGCCTGAATTCTTCTCCCAACACTACACTGAAAACACAGACAACCTTTAAGGCAGAGGTGAAAAATTAAATGGATCACATCACAGCTCCTAAAGCTGAATCCAGCCATTACTCACTGTAATTTCACTTCACACGCAACCTCATCTACAGTCAGAAACGACCAGCAAAATTCAAGTGGCTGGCAAAGAGTAGTAAGTGCTCATCACAGCAGCAATCACCTGTTCCTCCCCCTCACACATGTAGAGGCATGTGTTGAGCTCCTAAGCAGAATGACAATGTGGACTAATGGGTGTTGTTGCTACACAGCCTGACGGCCTGTCTCTTTAAATGTTGAGACCCAGCTGTTTCCTTAAATGCTCTGAGACCCATTCCATGCTCCTTATGCAGCCGCAATGCAACACCCCCCCCCCCCCAACCCTTGAGTGCAAGAAAACACATATAAACACACATATTTATACACACACCCCACCCGCCCCCTTCACCTTCTCAATCTTCTCATCCAGCATCCTGAAAAATTCCTGCTGGCTCTCTGACGTGTGAATACTGAGAGAAAGAGAGAGGGAGAGGGAGAGAGAGAGAGAGAGAGAGAGATGGAGAAGTGAGAAGGAGGGGGAGAGGAAGTTGAAGGTTGGAGAAGAGGAGGAGAAGGGAGGCAAGAAATACATCATGAGAATTTTCCATTACACCCCCCACACAGCACAAACACACGTACACACACATACACACACAATTCCTTACTGTAGTGTGAGAAATCCATGGTTGTGAGGCTGTGGAGGACTTTAAATAATTATTTTATAAAGTATTAACTCAGTCTCTCGTCCAAAGGCCAAATACTCCACGAGCAACCAAGAGACAAGAGGAGAGTTTGCCAAGAGACAGTATTACAAAAAGCAGATGCAAAATATTACTTACTTCACACATCATAACATTAACATACTGATTTTAAGATGAGTCTTATTGGACATCAGACAGACATAAAAGTTTACAAGAGGGTTTTTGCAATAAAAGTTTTCAATGCCATGAACACCAAAAATGAAATTCTGTTATTCATGATTAAGTTTTCAAATTAACAAAGTTGTCCATAATGTACAGATCATATATTCTGATACATTTGCACCACACTTTTTCAGTGTGCAGACTGCTGCTGGCCACTTACTTAGACTTGATGTTCGCTGCAGCGACCTCTTTCTGCTGTTTGCCCCTGTACTGTACATTACTCTTCTCCTGAAACACACAGACACACAGAGATGCACATATACACACGCACCATTAGTTTTCATTATCGGATGATAAAGCAGTTAAAAAACAAACAAGTCATAAGCAAACAGCCACACCACTGAAAGCACACATCACTTCAAGCCTGCATTATGAAATTACTTCCTCATCCAGCTGGCACTGCACCACAGCCATGGGACATGGGCCACATATATAACATGTGCAGGTCTAATAAAACATGGAGGTTGGTCACCCCGAACAGTTTCCCTTGTATGTTTTTGCAAACTTTATGTACAGTTTCCTGCTACAGTAAAATTCTGTGGCAACTCTGCGGTGACCAACCAGCAAATACTGCAACCTGCATCTCGCCACTCGCTGTGCACGTGTGAATTCCTCTTTGAAAGGAAACACCAACTGTAGTGACAAATGGAAAGAAACAAATACTGGTCTGACTGCATGTAGTGGCTACACTGGAGTCTACCTGGTTGCGTAAAAATGTAGTTTCTGTCTTTCAATGACTCACTAACGTAACACACCAAGTGTCTGAAAAGAGCTGCTTCCCTCATCGTCGTAACCAGCTGCTTTAATAAAGTCATTTTTTGAGTTTTAGTAATATAAATTTGTGGCAGTGTGACTCTGCTTCTGTTTTTGAATCAGGATTTAAAAGGTACACTGGTTATTGTTTTACCATTTGCCAGGAGGCCAGGCTGAATGACCTGATTTACTCAATCAACACACACACTAACACACTTTTCCAGTTATTTCATATGTTTTTGAGGGTAAATATTACATTATCATAAAAGAAGGATCAAACAGTCAAGTTATTTGCAAAGTTATTACAACATAATGACACTAAACACTTCTTTAAGCTGGTTCAGACCTAAAGGTTTTGCAGGAGGGAGTCAACCAAGCGATCAGCCCACATTCCACACACGCTGGCATGTTGTCTCTACCTGCGTGTAGCGCACCTCCTTAACGTGTTTGTGTGTTTTACTTGTGCGAGAGACAATAAGTGTGTATGTGTGTGAGGCTGCTGAGGCTGACGGAGCTGCCTTTGGACACAAACACGAGCCTGTTCGCTTGACTTGATGAGCTGTCAGGAAAAGGTCCGAGTCTGTCTGCAGATGACAGGCTGTCAGCGGACGGACGTGTGTGTGCATGTGAGTGTGTGTGCGTGTCTCTCACCAGGTTCTCCTGGTTGCGTGCATTTACCCGGTTTTCATCCCCCCTCATGTACTTCACCTCCTCCACCCCTTTCATCTTGTATTCATCTGAGGAGAGAGAGAGGTTTGGATAGAGAGAGAGAGAGAGAGAGAGAGAGAGAGAGAGAGAGAGAGTTATGAATAAGGAGGGGAGAGAGAGGCAGGAGAGAAATAAACATCAACATGTATTTATGAGGCATCTCCCAGAAAAGAAACAGTGACCAGACTTTCTTCATTCATCCTGGTCAATATGATATGAAAGGCTGAACTATGAACAACTGAACTATGTCATATCAGCTCTACTGCACGCTCAGTGCATTATATCAACATTACCAGTGACTATTCCACTCATTCATGTTGTAATTTGTCCAAGGTAATCTGATAACTGAGACCTGATACAGTGTTTTAGAGAGTGGACGTGGCAGCTGAGGTATAAGTAGGCGGAAACTAGTCATCTCTTTTCCAGTTTATCTACAGCAGCTCATCTGAGGAAAGAGAAAGCAACAACAGAAAGGCAGCAAAAGCAAGTGGGAAAACATGTGTAGTGTGTATGTGAAGTGGGAGAGGAGACAGAAGAGACAAGTGAGGGGAAAAAAAGTAAAAGGGGAACAGATAAGAAGGAGCAAGCTGGAGGGGATTAAAGATCAGTTGAACAGCTTCTAGGCTACATGGACAGCTTAGACAGTTAAGACAGTTAAGACGAGCACAGTGGCAGCGAGAGTGGTAACACTTCTGCAAGACTGCACGGCACCGCACCGCCACCACCACGCCCAGCGCTGTGCATCCTGAATCACTTGGTGAAGCTGAAAATTAAGACAATAAACCTGGTATTATGCATCTGATCCAAGGTTACTCATGTTGCAAAGAAGAATCCCATATAATTTCACTAAGAACAGCTAAAATGACCGGTGTTGGATAACCAGAAGTACAACCAATTAATCGGCTGACAGAGGTACAAAATATTGAGATTAAAATTGATGACGTCTTTGCTTGTTTGTCCAACCAAGAGTCCAAAACTAATAAAAGAAAACAGAGAAAAGAAGCAGATTTACATAACTGAGAAGCTTCTTCTGACAAATGGACACTTTTACAAAACCATACCCTCACTCACTATTCTCTGTATGCCTGATAGGTTACTCTGCAGTGAGAAAAAAATGAATCTTCATCCTTGTGCATCATCACTGCCAGATGTAGTGCTGTGTTACTGTAATTTGTGTTATGTCAAATGTGATGCATTGCATTGTGGGATTGTTAGCGGGACGTTTTTGTGAGTATTTTAAGGTACAAAAGACTTCCAGTCTGAATTCAGATACTGAAACAGTGGTCTATACACTGTCGTAAATGGGCAGCGATGCGGACACAGGCTGACTGTTTCACAAAAAACAGCAAGAAAAATCCACGGATGTGCTCATTCTGACGTATCAAAATAAATCAGACAGTGATATAAAATGATATGATGTCCAAAATCTCTACATGAAGCACCTTTGCATAAAGCCAACCCCACCTAACCTTGAGTAGAACAATATAGTCACACTGGTGTTTGTGCTGACTACCTGGTTGTTGCACATTTAACTGATAAAGCAGCAGCCAATATGCTGATAGACACACAAACACATACAAATGCCCACCTCTTAGCCTTATCTGCTGCACACTTTGTATTTTGCCCTTACTCTATCAGCAGTCTGTCTGTCTGTTTATCCATATGTCTGTCTGTGCCACTTTGTACCCAGCTGAAGGCTTCACCCCTCCCTCTGCTCTGCTGCTCACAATCAACCCAGCACCTGGATCACCTGTGTGTTCTGAGAACGTGTGTTTGTTTCTCTGTATGCATGTGTGTGTGCCTGCGTTTCTACATCTTACAGCCCTGAGCCTAATATGGGCTTCGCTTGTCAGACAAATGCAGCTGATTTGAAATAATTTGAGAAAGTCACAAGGACGGAAGCTGGCAGAGATTAAGAGAAAGAGAAGGATGAGAAACAAATGCTGACTACTTTTCTGCTGTTTGTCTCAGGAATGTAAACGAGTCGCAGCAAAGCAGCTCCTGTCTGAACATGCCGACACACACACACACACACAGAAATGGTTTTATAACACTACACAGGCTCACCAAGCTTAGGTCGGCTCTGTAAACATGCAGCACATACGGTGCTGCAGCAGGAAACAGAATTGAGAGCCATTTCCTCTGCTTCCTTGCATGTCACAGGGGCAATCCACATAAATTTCAAGCTACCTAATCTGTAGCTTAAGGTGGGTACAGATGAATAGGAAGGGGGTAAAATTAGCTGCTCCTGCAGGCGCTGTAAATAAATCTAAATGGACATTTTTCGAGCAGCAATTGAGAAAAATGTCATTTTATAATTTGGGTGAGCTGCAGCCCAACTGAATGTTCTGCTCCTGTTACAGGATAGTCAGTGAGCTTGATGTGACAGGTATAGATAGATCAAAGTGACCCAGCTTACACCAATCAAGGCTCATCATATCACAGGCCTTGCTTCAATTTAGATAGGAGCAAAAACTGGTCATGCTGTGTGAGTAGTATGTGTGTGTGTGTGCGGCGGCCGTTGTCACACGAAATGACAAGGGTGTTTCGTCACGCCGATCCTGGGCTCGCTTTGGGAGAGAGGGAGGGGAACCGTCAGAGAGAGAGGGAGAAGGAGAAGATGAAAGGGAAGAACTATTTTGAGAAGCTGTGATTTTGTGATGTGGACATCTTTCTCATCTCTGATTAGAGACCGGAGCTCTGCACTGACCTTAAGGTACCGTCAGTTACTGCGAGCGCGTGTGCACAAGTACGTTTTCTATTTCAGATAAAGCTGTGTCTTTGAATCAGCACGTTTGTCATTTCATGTGAGTGCAGTGTTTGTATGGATGTGAGTCATTTACATAGCCTTCTTTGGATATCTGTGTGTCTGTGTGTGTGTGTGTGTGTGTGTGTGTGTGTGTGTGTGTGTGTGTGTGTGTGTGTGTGTGTGTGTGTGTGTGTCTGCTCTCGCAGCTCTAGCTGGCCTGCCTGTCCTGTGGCTATGTCACTCTGTCCTTCCTGCCGTGTGTCCTCCCTCTCAGCTCCTCTGGCTCCAGGCCATCACCAGCCTGGCCATGACATTTACACCTGAACATGAAGTCTCATCGCTAACGCACACAAACACACACATGCACACAATCGTACCCATCAAGTGGGAATCCATTTAGAAATAAATATATAAATACTGTGCATAATATTCTGAGCAGAAATAAATGTCATGCCTTTTGCTGGTGGGGATAAAATGATGAAAAGCAGGACCAGACTGTTAAGAAAGGCATTCTGAAAATATTCAGCCTGTTACTGAATGTGACTAAAAGCAAATAAGAAAATCTGAATTTAAGCCATTTAACACTGCTGCAGACGCCCTGGGAGTTCCTCATGGATCCACTGAAGATGCCAAACCACAACCAACTGATGTAGAAATACGTGTTATACAATAAAACCATCAGTGTCACTGAGCACAACAGACTTTTTCTGTTGCTACTGATTGAATATTAACACCTCTTTCAATATCAGATTCCCTTCCCAGGCAACATAAAATTAAATGATATATTATGTGCAAATAAAACAACCTTCAACATCCATAAACTATATAAGACAAACGTCTGCTCTGTAATGACGACAAGGCCATGGATGCAGGACGCTAACATGGATCAGCTATGCTAGCGTTCTCGACTTCTTGTGCACTCAATAAGCAACAGACGTCAGGTGGACATGGTGGTGATTTCAGGGCTGGATCTTTTCAATGAAATTTACAGTACCAACAAAAAAGAGAACTCTCTTATGGTTCAGGGAACATAAATCACACAGTAAATATACAGGACTGAGGACAATCGAGCAGTCTCATTGGTTCATGTGGAGAGGGGAAACAACTTATATAAGGCCAGTGCAGTTCACAAAAACAGATACACTGGATAGGCTAGGTTCACAGAAACATGCCGCAGTTCCAGACAAGGGGAATTAAAAATGGACACACATGCATTGTGCATATGGATACTGTATATATGACCATATGTATTTAAGTATGCATTTCATTTGAACTGTACTGTATATGTAGCAGTATGTGCATGTATGTATGTACAGACATGCCTGTAAATTTTCTGTTTCTTTTCTGCTGCTTTCTTTTTAGTCCCCTTCTTTGACTAGAAATGGTGTTTGATGATTCTGAATCTGACATACAGTATCTAGTGTGCACCTTTATTTTTACAGGAGGACCCTGATCCACAGTCACACCTTGAAGCGACCCGGTGTAACCATAGTCCAACCAACGCTTCAGCTGAGCAGCCTTGTTAATGGGCACTTCAGCAGAAGTAATGAGGGATGTGCAAGTGCTGTCTCTGTCACCTTCTACTGCCATTTTTATCCTGCTAGCTCAGGGATTGAACGAGCAACCCTCAGGTCATGAGCCTCTATTTCTGTGTACTGCCCTAAAGAAGAACTGTTTTCACTCTCCACACACTGTACAATAGAAACTGTATTTGTTGTGACTTGGGGTCATCATTTATGTTTTCTGTGTTCCGAAGAGGGAAGAGAGAATTCTCTGAAATTTGTCAGCATGAAAAGTTCATTCAAGGATGCACCTGCTCTCTTGAACCTTTTTTTTTCCAACTGTGTATGTGATGATATTTCTAAAGACCGAGTGCCCATTCAGTAATCTGATAAAGAAAGCCCAGTATGATTACTGTGTCAGCATTACTTTGAGGCACTAACAGAACAATCACTTTTGAGTAATCCTGTTCTGCGCCATGGGAGTGAAAACATATTATTGATCCTTTTACAGGTGTCTAGGCTGACAGACCTACCCTCTCTCAACGCTACTTTCTCTGCATAAACACAGAAATTTCAGAGGGGCAGTAACATCACACTCAGTCAGAACGGCAGACCCTGAAACCACGGAGCTGCTCCACCGCCTCAAAACAACAAAAATGCTGAGGAAATCTGCACGCCCCCGTGTTGTGTTAGGGTGCCACGTATGCAATCATATACGCGTACTTTATCTCCACTCCAATCTCCTCCGACTGTGATTATTGCAGACATCAATAACATGATGTTGTGGAGAGTGTTGCTATTTTCCCTCTTCGTCCTTCAGTGTTTGTGTAATGGAGCTCAGCCTTTTCCG
>BRZM01001798.1:32300-80993 GCA_033238685.1 Lates japonicus | reverse complement strand
GGACCCAAAGTATCTCCTCATATATACATTTATTGCTCAGCCTTGCTGACACACACACATTTACTAGCTTGGTAAAAAAAAGTTGCTGACTCCTCAAAAGCACATGTGCTCATTCATCATGGCTATGATAGGTGTGTATGTGTGTGAAGCAGAGTCAGTGTGGCCCAAGAACCACGACTATAGCCTCAAACCTCAAACACACACACATCACACACCACACACATATACATGCTCAACTACATATCAGGAAAAAAATGGACTGACCAAATAGTATGGAACTACCACTGTAGTAGGCAGGCACTGAAGTTGCTTTAAAATCACATGTATCCCATAATATTAATTGACTATTCCCCCACAATTAAAACAAAATAAAAATTTTATATAAATGAAACATAAAAAATATATTAAAAAAGATATTACAATTTTCATCAAAATTAAATACAAAAATAATACTTGTTTGACTAAAACTAACAATAATCAAATGACTAGGACGTGACCACAACTAAATCAGAATCAAGTTCCAAAATAAACACCAATATTGTCTGTATTCCATATACTGTATATCAACATTTATAATATAATACGTGACCACAACCTGCCTCATACAGTATACAGTCCATACAATCAAGCTGGCACTCACTGGTTCTGCACTCTAACTGCACACTGCTCCTCAACAGTGATACACTAACACCCTCTTCCAGCATAAGCACTGGGTGTAGTTGTTTGATGTAATCCATTACGGGTTTAGGAGCTCAGGGACAGTTTGTGACAGGCTTCCTCAGATTTGTTGCAGAAGATCATGTAAGTAGAGATACACTGCCGAACTAAAACGTGTTTCATGTTGCAATAAATGGTTTAAACCTTGATGTGAGTGTCCTGACTGAAATCATGTTATCTATGAATTGGTAAGTGACAAGGAACTTCTAGACATGTCTAAAAAGAAAGAAAAGTGTGTATGTGTGTGTGTACCTGTAGATGTACGTAGTCATAGTCCTCCATCCAGCCTTCCTCTGTGGTCTCATATGGCCTGTCCACACCTTCCTCTTCCTCTGCAGCTGTAAACTTTGGTGGAGAGGGGAGGGGCCGTGACTGAATGTTCACCTTCTCCCCTCCCTGATAGCTCCCACTTCCTGATCCTGTCATGTGACCGCTGATCTCCCCTGGAATTGGAGGAAGTGGCAGCTGCTGCTGCTGCCGGTTGGTCCGTTTGAAGAGAAGTGAGGCATTACCGTGGAGAAAGGAGGCGAGCTGCTTGGCATCGTCGGGGATGCCTCGTGCCGTCATGATTAGTCGATCTAAGTCGTCTCCTCCTGTTGGTGGTGTTGAGAGCGCCGTGTGTGACCAGGAAATGGCGTCTAAGCTCTGACTGTGTCGAACCAAACTCTGGAAGACTTCCTCCATCTTCCCCACCTGACGGCCCAGTTTAGTCTGCAGAGAGCGGTCCGTGGCCTGGGCAGCGTTTGCTACAGCCCCGCGGGCAAATTCTAGGAAGTCTCGGACAGTGGTGCGCACCCGGTCAGCCGCCTGATGAATGGCAGGGAGGTTCCCTTCCAGGTGAGCAGGGCTTCTCCAGTTACCTGTGATGAAAGACATCATGAGGGAAACACTGGACTCGACGGCTTGCTGGAGGCGGGACAGACGCTCCATGGCCTGCTCCAGGTCCAAGATGAGGGGTTTCCCTGAAATTGAGCCTGGTGCCGGAAGTGAGGAGGAAGAGGAGGTGTCGCGGACAGGGACCATGTCTAAGGATGAAGCAGAGTGGTTGCTCCGCGTGCTTCCCGTGCTTGAGGCAGACAGCCGCTTGAAGGACATGGTCAGCTCCTCACTGGTGGACTGGGCATCACGCACAACCTGGAAAACACATATAACCACTGAAATAATGGAGAGACAATCTGCATTAAGACAGGATGTACAGAGGCTTAGCTTGCAGATTCCCCCCATTTCCTATTTTTGAGTTAAGCTAGCAGTGTTTATTTCATTTAAAAAATCTAGGCTGTAAGGTACGTGCTGAAGACAAAGCCTGAATAAAAATGATTACAATTTACATCAACAAATAGAAACTAAATGATAGTGTGGGGGACAGAACAAAAGATAAATGAACATTACTGTAAAGTCTTATTAGGTGACAGCTAACTGGTAGGTGACATCACTGAAAAACTGGAAATTAGTGGTAACAAAAGTGCATGGCAAAAACTAAACTAAAATGACTTGACTAAAACTAGACCTATCTCTATAGTGGATGCACAGAGATGAAACTGAGCTTGGTTTGTGGGACTGCCCCTTTAAATCTGCTACCTGTGGTGGGACATCGTAGACATAGTGATCTCCCCTCTCTCCTCCTCTGTCCTCTCGTTCCCGGGGGAAGTCGTAGACATCCTGGGTGGGGTGACCTCCGGTCCGCAGGCTGGCCGGGATGTCGTAGATCTCCTGGGGGGCCTGGCTGACTCCGCTCCTGTCTCCATGATAATGCTTGTCAGTAAGGATGGGGGGTGGGACATCGTACACGTCCTCTGGAATAGGTGGCTCATCATCGTCGTCGTTGAGGTTGTTGTGCAGGTACTGGCCAGGAGGGACGGGAACTTGGGGCTTCAGTTTGGCAAAGTGGGGTGGTACATCGTAGGTCTCCTCTCTGATCGGCTGAGCATCAGGAACATCTTTACTGACAGATGGGGGGAAGTCATAAACCTAAAGAGAGAGCAGGAGATAAATATACTGTATAACATTAAGTGTTTCATTTTTATTATATAATTACAGCCTCACTTATGTTTGTATATAGCAACTGTAATTATAACAGGACTGTCATGCTGCATATCTTAAACTTCCAAAGCCTTACTGTCTGCTGTGTGTTCTTGTCTGTGCTTGCTGGGGTGTCATATATATCTTGACCACTAGAGGGCCCCTTCACCACCATGGGAGGCGTGTCATACACCTAAAAACAAAGGGAAAGAGAGAAATTACAACATGTTGGAATACACACCACACTGTAGACACACCCACATTCACATACACATATGAACACACACCTATCAGTGCAGTGACGTGATATATCAGAGAGAATATCGCATATTCACATTCACTCAGTGGTCGTTGTGAGGCACACCTGTCTGTCAAGGCAGCAGCCAGCTACTCCATAAATCCTGCAGTAAGTGTTCAACATTATACTGCTGTATAATGGGCAAGATGGGAGATGTAAATGATTCAGTGTAGTTGCCAGATGTGGTGATGATTTCAAACATCTCAGAAACAGCTGCACTAATGGGATCTCTCTAGACTACAGCGACATAAAAACAGACAGACCTTGATGTAGACTTGATGTTTATTTATAACAAAACTACTGAAAGAGAAAAAAAAAAGACCAGTCTGTGAGACAGGCTTTTGGGAAGTGAGATGTACTTAGATGTGAGAGGGTGCTTGTCATCAACAGCATCAAGAAGACACACCCATGTCTGGCTGAGATGTATCTGGCAAATGAAAAAGCTGTTGGGAAGTACAAAGACACAGCTTGGAAGAGTCTAACAGGATGGACCTTCAATTGCAGATCCAGTCCAGTGTAGTTTTTCTCAGCTCTCAGTTGGAGATTGCATATGAGGGGTGCTTTAAAGGTTTTTTTAGATCCAAGTGTCCACCAAGAGTTCATTAGTTTATACTATTACAAACTAATCTGACAAATAAGAAAGTAAAGAGTACACAGGGATTATAGAGACTATAAAATACACCCTCAGTTACACACACACACACACAGTCAAAAGGTTTTAAATGGTTCCTGCTCTGACACATGACCTCACGCACACACCACACACACACACACACACACACACACACACACACACACACACACACACACGGATGCACTCATATGTGTGTACAGGAGCAGCTGGGATGCCACTCCATTCCAACTAGGGCATTTACGCCTCCATGCCTGTTATACTGGAACAATACAAGACAGACGGAGAGGAAGAGAGAGAGAGAGAGGTAAACCAACAGATCAACACATGTAAATGCTAGTAGTACCTGTACTACTCTGTACTTTCAGATTCATTACATCTCAACACTTTTACTATAAACTATATGTAATATGTAATATGTAATATGTAATATGTTATATGCTCATGCCAGTGAAGAAAACACAAAGAGAAAAGTGACACATTTTCCTCCTGAGCACACTAACTCAGCAGCCCCCATGCCAGAAGTTGGAGATACTTAACATTTTTCACATAAGACTGGTTTCTGTAATCTCTGCACTCAGTGTGATACCCCGGGATTTGTACCACTACATGAAAAGCATGTACATAGGTAAGTCCTGAAATCATGGTTGGGACTACGCAAACACTAACAACATCAGCTGCCCTGCTCCTTGATTACAATTTCAGTTCATCTTTAACCAAAAATATACATTCCTATTTGGTTAACTTGTCTGTTAACCCAGTATTGGGCACTCATTGAAATACTTGGAAATTCAAAATTTCAACCCTAGTTTCATTCACACAAACCGAGCTGACCATTGTGGTGCTGCAGCTGGAAAGAGCTTTACTGTAAACTGATCACAAAACTATTTTTACTGTTCCACAGTTCAGACAGAGCTGATGTTCCAGTGAAAACATTTCTGCTGTCTGCTGTCATACTCTCTATAGACACACAGTAAGTGCGATGCACTGTATTCTTTAAATAGCTCCCTGTACCACACAGCTGTACTGTGTGTGTGTGTGTGTGTGTATGTGATTGCTTGTTATGGTCAGAGCCATCTACCATGAGCCATCTCCCACACAGCAGACATTTTGATGAAGTGCCTTGTGTTGCAGTGCGTTCATTCTTCACCTTTCAGATTGCAGACTTCAAAAAAGCCCAACAGCTACATCTGTTATTACAGCTACACATCTTCCTCCTGCTTTTCCTCATCTTCCCATCCTTCATTTTTCTCATCATTCATTGTCATCTTGTTTTTCTTCATACGTCTTTCCTTTCTGTGCACCTTCTCTTCCTGCAGCTCATTTTCTCTTCGTCCTGCAATTCTAGCTCTCAAATTGCAGCAGCTGTATTTGAGTGACCTTTCTTTTTTGGCTTGTCAGCATCAAGATTCTCCTCTACGTACAGTTTGTCCCTGTGTGTGTGTGTGTATATGTGAGTGTGCACTGTTACATAGGAATAAACTGACCTACATACTGTATGTCTGTGGAATCAAATGTAAAGGGCCTGAAGACTGAAACACACTTACACACATACTTAAAGCATGCATACACACGCACACACACATGCACACACCTGCTGGTCATGGATGACCTTCACTAAAGATAAATCTAATATTTAGAGAAGGAGAGGTTGAATATTACATCACATTAAACATTAATATTCTGCAGACAATACTTGTGTCATGCAAGACACTGATGGATAAGAATACAAACCAGTTACTGGTTGTGGCTGATCGGTGTAAATCACACACACACTTGCGTTTACACATTTACGCCACAGGACTACTATCACAACAGTCCTTCACATCACATCACATCACATACAAATATAGAAAAATGTTTAACTTCTAATGTAAAATCCTACATTTAAATCCTACATTTATCCAAAGTAACATAATTCACGGTATCAGTTTATGTTTTCTGATCAGTATTCAACACAGTTTTTGATACCATGGTTACTGTATTTCAATTATTTGTAAGTTCAATTACTGAATATACAACAAGCCAATACTGGGGGAAAGGACAAAATAGTAAATCCTGATTTACACTATGTAACAATATAACAGTCTGACAGTAAACAAAACGAAGACAAGTGTTATTAGCAATTATGTTGTAATGAGATATATATATATATATATATACATGTGTGTGTGTGTGTGTGTTAAAGTAAGTTGACTGGAAGTTGACATTCAGTCCCAAAAAATCACAGTCACAGTCTCTCTCTCTCTCTCTCTCTCTCTCACACACGCACACACACACACAGAGCAGTCTGACCTGTGTGTTGTACTGCTGGCGGGTAGGCGGCACATCGTAAATGTCCTGCTGGGTCGGAGGCTGATGTCTAGGTGGGACGTCATACTCGTCCTGGTCTGCGTTCACGGTGTCGTACACATATACCTGTCCAACCCGGGTAGGAACTACCACCTGGACACAGGAACAAAGCCAAGAGTTATGACAAGAATAATAAAAAGATCTGTAATCACACAGTGTGTTATTGTGTACAAACATCAGTTGGAAGACAAGAGGATGGATATCAACCCTATCAGAAACATCTGATAATCATATCAACAGAGAAACTCTCTTTTTTATTCCATGTAGTCCACTCCTCTTAAAAAAGTTAACAGGCCTGTGTTTATGTAACTATGGCAACCTGCAAGAGTCACTATGCGCCACCAAGTCTCTTTCATCAGACTCTGAAGTAAAAAAAAAACTAAAAGCTTTCTTCACCTTTGAATGAGAATTTATTGCCTCTTCACACTGAATGAGCAGAGACTGAAGGTTGTTCAGTCTTATTAAAACACACACACACACACACACACACACACACACAGAGGCAATAAAAACAGAGCAGAGGTCCTGTCATAGTTGTCGTGGGAACCGGGCTGTCCTATTGTGCGCCTGTTTAAACTCTGTATTATATGGTTTGAGTGTAGAGTCAACCAGCCAGCCTGGGAAACCACAACAGCTGTGGTATACAACACATACACAACAAACGTAGCCATCACAGCTGGATCTCTTAGTATCCCTCCATCATTCTAACATTTCCATGTCCTGATTAAACCAAATATTACCAGCACCAACTGCAGACAAAAAGCTCATGTAACCAGGCCTCCAATTACAGGTGGAATATTGTATCTTATTAGCTAGCACGCTAATCACCAATGCTGCATTCTGAATCACTCATATTCATCATTGCAATATAAATACTCAGTAGTTTATGCTATAGCGAATGCTAAATTGAAATTTTGCATACCTATTCTATAATATTCTATGTATTTACAGATATGACGTTATGGCAATGTTTTTAGTCACCGGCATCAGTATCAGACCGAGACATCTCGTGTCCGTCTGTCTGTATCATCAAGTCAAATTATTGTTTAATCACACTCAGCTCCAGGCCTGATTAATGGAAGTTCTCTGATAATATTTGCTCAGTTTCCCAGCTGTCAGAGGTACGCTGTGTGTGAGACAGACAGAGACAAATGATAAAACCATCCATCTGACAACCTGTCTGTACTAATCTGCCTCTGCCTCCTCACTCTCCCTCTGCCTTCAACTCTCCCACCACATCACACATTCTCTCTATTCTTTTCCACACAAGGGCAAATTAGAACATCTTTTACTTTCACCAGCAGCTGTAAAAAGAACAAATTCTTTCAAATCTGAGAAGCAGCATGTATTTTACATTTCTGTCTTGAATCCTCTCTAATTCTCAAGTCTGAGTCACACATACACACTCATGTAAACACCCCTTTCCTCATTGTCAGAAAGCTTTCAACAGTATTGACGACACTTGGCTAAGTGCCAGATGTGTCCCGTAGACTCTCTCTCTCTCTCTCTCTCTCTCTCACACATCCTCCTCAGCTCTGTGTCTGATTGATAACCTATGTTATTGATCACCTGTCAGTGTGCACCCTGGAGAATAGACACACTTACACACTAATGCTAAGTGGACCTGTGTGTGTGTGTGTGTGTGTGTGTAGTAATAGTAATAGCCTGCTGAGCCTTTTAATCCCTTTAGGAGATCAGGGCTATGGATCAGTGGTCACCAGTGGAGAGACATACTACTCATCACGTATGTGAGTGAATGTGTGTGTGTGTGTGAGTCACAACTGGGATGGTCACCACTGTTAATTAATAACATCATTTCATACTAACACAAGTGCTTCATGTCTGTTTTGTGTGTGTGTGTGTGTGTGTGTGTGTGTGTGTGTGTGAAGCTGCTTTGACTTTGGTCCTATTGAGACCAAAATGATGAAAGCCATCTTTTCAGCTTGGTTAGTTTTATTGACTTCTTGTTTAGCATCCAATGTACTAGCTAAATGTTATCAATGTGAATTCAGCAATGCTGCAAACCCTCCATTTTCTAACTGTGTAGGTAATCATACAGTCAGAAAAACAGAGGTATATTCCACCGGTGGTTATCTGACCACTGAAACAGACAGGTGGAAATTACAACATTTGTACTGTGTGGTCAGTACAGTATCTCAGAAGCTATGGAGCTATGTCAGAAAGAGTTGATGCAGACTGTCTGTATCATCCATACCATTCTCATGGATTTTTTTCATCTGTACATGTCTATACATGAGAATGTCATTCTCAATTTGAGCAATGTGGCAGTTTAGTTTTGTAATCTCTTGTGGTATGCATACCTTACATACCTCATAATACACTTCAACTAGTTTTCTATTTTTGGTGTCTTGTGTCAGATTTCAGCACTTCATAGTACTGAGTTAAGTTAGGGTCATTTCAAGAGACACTCTTCTTTTAAACTGCTTTTCTGTTCTTGGTTACTTTCCATGGCTGTTCTTCCTTGGTCAACATTAACTTAACTCCATGCAGATCCTTGTCATCCATTCACAGTTGGTCAATGTTACTTCCTCTTCCTATTTTTCAACATGCACCTACATGCATTTGTAGCGTGGGTAACACCAGCGTCCAGCAACTATGTCAGACTGGCTCTAAAATACTCCCTCCCAGCATTCAACAGGAATGAATGACAGCCAGCACACAACTGTATCAAATCTCTGTACAGCCTTGTTTCTTATGTATCCTCACAGAATTCTGGCCGGAGGACGGCTGTATACTTTCAGATTTACTGACCTACATATCCACCAAAGAAAACTCTGTGTGTGTCGTGTTCTCTGAATAAATCAGTGGCCTCATAAAAGCTGCAGCTACTCTGACCTACCGACAATAAAATGCCTTCAAACACATTTGTTTATGAGGATTCAGTGAAGGAGAATTCCTTTACACGCAAATGTGCGCGCACACACACTGTGACAGAGGGTCATGTGTGGCACAAGCTGGGATGTTCACTCTTTTGTTCTGTGCATATGATTACGTCAAGTAGAAGTCATTGTTCAACAGATGACCTTCGCTCCGAGCAATGTCCCTCCCTCCTTCCCAGCAGCACCCTCCACCCTCTCCCTCTCTTCCGCTCCTTTGCCTTCTTTCTCTTTCTCTGCTTTATGCAGATGAGAAAAGGACAGATAACAAGAAACCAGGGCGTGGGCTTTGGTCTGGAAACAAAAAGCAGGACGAAATCTTCTTTGTAGTATCTTGTGGTAAATACAGCACATTCTTAAATGCCCAATCTTCAAGCTTCAAAATGACCACTGTAACCACACATGGCGAAAAATACACTTTCTATACATGCAGCTGCACCAGAGAACACTTAACTGAT
Source organism: Lates japonicus (assembly GCA_033238685.1). NCBI lineage: Eukaryota > Metazoa > Chordata > Actinopteri > Centropomidae > Lates > Lates japonicus. The sequence continues at coordinate 71,621 of BRZM01001798.1, read as the reverse complement.
GAAGAGAAAAATAAATCTTTACTGCACAGATGTGAAGTTCAAAGAGAAAAGGGGGTAAAAATAGAGAGAGGCCTAATTACAGTGAGAGGGTTGGGTGGTTTGTCTGAACTGGTGGACATGGCTGCCTCAGATCCTGATCTATACTGTGCTCTCACACTGCTTTCTGTTCCTGCCTGCTTTAGTGGAGGGATCCACAGTGCAGTCAGGAGGGTGGAGAGGCTTTGACAATTAACTCTGTGGTCCCAAAAGTCTGGTCATTAGATCCTGTGTCAACAGCCAAACTGCTTCATTTCTCAAGAAAAGATTCTGTTCTACTGATACACTTAGATTATTTGGTAAGCATGTGCTTGCAGTTTTCTGTATTTGCAAATCATTCATTTGTGCAGTTTCTTGTGTCTTACTGTGTGCCATGGACTCATAGTGAAGAATTACTGGAGTAATAGTTTATTACAACACCCAAACATTTCTTCTTTTATACATATGAGGGGAAAAAGTACAAAATACCAATACAAAAAAATGTACCTCCAAAGAAGAGAACGGAAAAAATACATTCATACACATAAACATACATATGTATGAGTACAAGCATGAACATACATACATCCATACTGTATACACCCATCTCATTTTAATAATACACGCATGCATAGATATATACTCTGTACTGTCAAATGTATACAGTACATTCGCCTGTATGTACAAATACAGCAAACAGTATGTTCCACTGCGCATACTGTTTGTGTACAACATGCACCAATTTGCATTGTAATTATTCTTAGCAGTTTTTTATTGGTGTGTCTTGTCAACTATTTGATGCTACAGTTTAATGCTACCATGTCCAAGATTGTATCTTGAATTGTGAATTTTCATTATTATCTATTTATTTTTAGCAATTCTAGGATCACAATGAGTTTGACAATCTTCTTGTCAGACACTTTGAAATGAACTAGCAACCTCTAAGAAGAGACCAAGTTTGATTGGCTGATTGACAGCTAAACATAGTCTCAGATTTGATCTCCCCACACCACAACACAAACCAACACTGACAAATACAAGAAAGCACATGAAATGTTAGAGTTGGCTTACAGAAATAATAAAAAGAGAACATAGTTTCTTTCCTCTGTTGCTACCTAGTCATACGGATAGTTTATTTTTATTTGTCCAGGTCTTGAGATATTAGAGATTTCTGCTTCCACCTAACCCCGTTACTCTGCAGACTCCACACAACACTATCAGAACTATCACTTTACACTGGGACACTAACTATGAATGTTTGGTTGGTCAGTTAAAACAGTGAGGTTGACTATCCTTCGTAACCCGGACATACTTATGGATAAAGATGCTGCTGCCACATTTTAATGTAATTATTCAATTCTCTGACCAACATTAACTCAGCTTCATTCAACTTTATTGGGTAAGGAATCTCTGAGATGGACATGTCAGAGAAAACCAGAATTATTTACATGGCTAGAATACTATATTTGTAAGGAAAATATAGTTTTATGGGTAAACAATACATCAGTGTGAGACTAGAAAGCACTGCCTGGGTATGCAACACTGACATGGCTGGTGGTCTGGAAAGGCTACCGTGATAGGCATCCACTGTAGCTAAAATTTAGAAGGAGGTAACACTGTTGATCATGAGCTCAAAGCAGCAAGACAAAGAAGAAAACAAAAGTAGAGCAGCAAATAGGAGAAGAATGAATGAGAGAGTTGGAATCATTAGCCTGTAGAATACCTATGCCAGCTATGGGGTATGTGGCAACACACACACACACACGGAATCACCAAGAGAACATGAGAGCATCAACATACTCTACCCCTACTAACTGGATTCAACACCACATGGCATGACTAGTGTGTAAGGGTGCATGCAGGAGAGATGTAAAAGGTCTACATGTACATTTCTTACTGGCTGTCTCGGCAACCAAGGAAGTGCAGATGGACTGACTCACCTCGGGGCCAGAGGGACCATGGTGCTCTAAAAGAAAGCATCAATTTTCCACCACACCATAACACATATTAGGACTGTTGAGTTGACATTATGCTGTACTGTGTGTCTGTCTACCTTGTCATATGTGTTAACTTTATGCGCTGCGATAAAACTATACACATCAAATCACTCACTATATGTTTTGTGTTCTAATGAGAACACAAAACATCAATAATTCACAAAGACATTCCAACTCTAACTAAAGAAATGTACTGTAAAATATACTGTACAGCATTGACTAAAGCTATAGATAGATATTCAATTCAGCTTTTTTTTTTTGGTTAATCTGATGACTGATAGGGTGTTGCTTTTTCCTTCACTCAGTCTGTCAAACTAAAAGAAAGACAAAGAAATGAGACTGGATGAGCAAAAATGATTCTTTCTTCAGTCTGCTGTCTGTGTGTCTGTATATGAACATGGTCATGTCTACAGACATGTGGGAGTGTGCCAGACAGCCGTGTTGACTTCATTAGTCTCCAGTTAATCTCTCAGCATGTGGCACAGCATGTAGCCTCACACACACAGACACACAGCTGCCTAGAACCAAGATTTTGTACTAAAAAACAAAAGCATCTTAATGAAAGTGTGTTTTTTCTTATGTGGACAGCAGTTACTTTGGAAAGGATCCATCCCTGATGTACACAGGATGTTGTCATAGAAACATTAACGCTACACTTTAAAAATAAACTTCACTGTTTGTGTTTGAGGTAATAAATGTATTACTTAATATATTATAATATTACCTTCATTATTTTAGACCTTGTGTTTAAAAATAACTAAAATATTTTAAATTCTTCAAAATCAACTAACTGGATGGATTGGCACATGGGGTTTTTTTTTGTGCCAGCATCTTTTTTCAATTGTTCCCAATGAGAAGAGAGTGTATACAGCTGTATGCAGCTAGACTAGACTAGAGAGAAAACCCTGCACCCAACGTGTTTTTCTGAGCATGCCAACTTTTTGTGCGGCTGCTCCGAGCAGCTTAATAAACAGTAATAAAAAGCAAAGGGATGATGCTGCCATCACTGATTTCCGTACTTACTGAAACAATGAGACATTATGTATCGTATATACAAACACACACGTTCATATACCCTGGTTCAAAAACAGAAACATGCTTACATATTCAAAACCTTATTCAGGGCACCCATTGGCACACTGCAGGCTGTGTGTGTGTGGGACGAGGACCTTCTATAGGAGACACATACACACAAACAGTCCACTCCATATGCCCTGACATTTTGTAGTTCCTTCTATACAAATATTTCATCATTATTAGATTACAGGGATTAACAGCAGGAGAACACACACACACACACAACAACACATTATTACACACACACACACACACACACACACACACACAAACACACACTTCTTCACTCTTTACACACTACCAGAGCAGAAAAAATGAGTCTGTTGCAGGTAATCAAATGGACCCCACAGGGCAGGCACACACACACACACACACACACACACACACACACACACAGTGGGATCCATTTGATTACCTGCATCGGGCTCATTTTCTGCTCTGACTTAGACCAATATACAGTGCCAATACTAGGAACACACACACACGAATTGTCTTCAGCTGTTCCTATGTGTGTGCGAGTGTTAAGAACTGAGAGTCACTATGGCACGCGGGCTGTTGACACCCAACACTTCAATGCCTTTGATGACAGCTGTGTCAGCTGACGCTACTGCTTGACCTCTTGACAGACACTCATGCACCTTTGATACTTGGCAGTTTTTGATACTTGGAACCAAAATTCCATATTTAGCCCTCTTGATAATATCTTGACAAAAACATCTGAAGTCAGGGTCCATTTATGAGCTTTTTCTGACCTTTATCATTGATCCAGGCTCAGTAGATGGCTGGAGAAATGGAGAGGGCTCATTCACATAGAGAATGTAGGTGTTACCAAGTTCTAACATTAATACAACTACCTTGTTATCATGTGTGACTAAAGTTCTTGATAATGATGATTGAGCCATAGCTCATAAACTGAGCAATGTCAGTATGCTGATGAAGACCGTGAGATTCATTTGAAAGCTCTGAAAAAAATTGTAAGTGGACCTTGAGCTAATTAAACTGCTTCTTCTGAGCTCAAGAATCATGTTTAAGGCCAAAACAATACTGTGTAACAGGAAACTGGAAAGACAAAATAACTGATGTTAATTAATGCACACAATTGTTTAACTGGGTGGCATGAATTCATGTGCATGAAGTAAATACAGATTTACTCCTGATGCCTGCTAGGCTCTGCACAGATCAATCACCTGTTTGTAAAAAAAAAAAAAAAAAACCATTTGAAAAATGTCCAAAGCCCTCTCAAAGGAACTAATAAAGAAATCACTTCTTGGAATTCCCACATTATACTTCATACTACCTCTGTTGGTCTGTGGAGGTGTAGGACAGTCAAGTGTGTCTGATGTTTACAGGAAAGTCCGGGAAGACAAACTAATTGCTGTGTGCTGCTGTCTGTCTGAATAGTCTTACAAAGGGCATTTGGTGTAAAGCCGAGCTGGAGTTCTCTCCCCAGCAGCTGAGACTCTGCAGTTGTAGTTTCCTCCTGCTTTCTGTCAGTTCCTCCACTATACTTCTCCATGTTGAAACAAACACTGCAGTTTCACCATTTCACCATTACCATCCATGTGTGTATCTGTGATGAGAGGATGAAAGAACGAGAGAACGAGACAGTGTGTGTGGAGTCTTCTCTCAGCAGGAATGCCTTATCTCGTCTAACTGGGGGAAGTTGAGTGTGTGTGTGTGTCTTTTTAGTTGTGCCTGTGTTTGTATAGAGGAAGCAGGAGTGTAAGTGAGCAAGAGCAACTCATTACAATGAAGGCATTGGCAAGGTAACTACATAAAGCATGTGACGCACATACACACACACACACACACACACACACACACATTTTTCTTGCACTGACAAAAAAAGGTCCGGTCCGGCTCCTTCCCCAGTTCCTAACTACTTGTCCTTGGCCTTGATGGAAAACATCATCAAGTCAAGAAAAGATTTTAAGGACAATTCATGAATTATTCATATATTTTTGTCTCATGGTGACACAGCGCAGACACAAAAACTCATAGTGACAATACTCTCTGACGTCTCTACCCTGTCTGTGGCTCTCAGCTGCAAGACCACTGATTTCTTCTAAATATGTGAACTGTTACTGCACAAACATGTTGTTTCATAACTTAAAAATACTCAGTAATTTACTAAAAAAAGGGGGAAACAGTGCATTTGTTGGGGACTATTTTCAGAGGTGGATTAATCTATGGTTGGTGCTCCAGTGAGTATTTGAGGCGGAGGGACAAGTTGCTCTGATATGCACTGTCAGCTGTGAGACCTTATATAGACGGGTGTGTGCTTTTCAAAATCATGTCCAGTCCATTGAATTTAGGTGGACTCCAGAGATCCAGAGAAACAGGAGGAACCTGAACTAAACTTTAAGTGTCACAGTAAAGGGTCTGAATACTTATGTCAATGTGTTATTTTGTTTTTTCACTTTTTATTAAAATTGCAAAACATTCTAAAATCCTGTTTTCTCATTATGGGGTATGGAGTGTAGATAAAAATAGATTTTAAAAACAAATTTTAGCATAAGGCTGCCTAACAGCGGGGGTAGCTGTGTTATTGCTCTCCACTGCCCAGCAGAGAGGCCAGCCCCTGATGGTCTCATCCCTGAACCTTGCTATGTCTCACATGAAACAAGATGTCACCACATGCAAGTGTGTTTAGATATGGATTAGGAATGCACTGATATGATCTGTAAACTAGTATCTGACCTTTAATGGATTAGCCATCAGTAATGAGGTCAACAATCCATGATATGTATAGTTTCTTTGTAGGTGTTGCTCTAAAATGTATGCACTGATTAAGTCAAGGCCACAGTTTCAGTTTCAGTGCCACAGCAGCAATAGTTTTAGATGAGGCATCTGCATCAACAGCTAGTGCAGCAGAAAAGGTTGGACTGATGAATCCTTACTATAGATGTCAGCCTGCACTAGCTGTTTTAAATCATTACTGACCAAACATTTCCTGCTGTTGCTGTTTCTTATTAAAGGTTTTACACTAGCAAACTAACAGAGGGCTTTTTTTTTACTAATCAAAAGGTTAGTGGATTGATCTACACAACACCATTGATCTACACAACACCATATGGACAAACACTAACCAGTGCTACCAGTGAATTAGGTTTAAATACACAATATAAGAGGGAGTAATACAAAAACAATGAGCACACAGCAGACTCTACGCAGCACACAACCAACATATCATCAAAGTAAACAACAATCATGCCACGCTGTCTTATAAAAAAAAACAATCATTAATGTGCTCATTGCAAGGTCTAATTGCGGTTGCTCATTGCATGGCTCAGCATGCACGTCTCCAACATAAGAAAATGCCAGGAAACCAGCAACCTTCTGTTCCCAACCCTTCACATGTAGTTGCTCTAAAGAAAACTACACTGTGGAAGTTTCTTTTCAGCTTGATGGATAATGCATTCTCTGACCTTATACTCACCTTTTAGTGTCCCATGATGCTATTGAGAGGTTATTTCACAAAAAGACTTGATAACATCGTACTATTTTAGTGAAATAGGCAATTGAGGACACACCATTTCTACTGAATATTATATTACATCTCACTAGTTGTTACATTTGGATCCCGTATATCAATCATGTTAGAGACAGACAGAGGAACACAGATGAAATTTATGTATATACAGGGAGCAGCTGTACCAACATCACCATCATTAAATATACACACGCTGCACACACACACACAGCATAACACTGACTACAGTGGTGCTATATACATATGGCTGACTGCACCACACAACAAGCCTGAAGGGGCTTCCCAGGGTCCACACACTCACACACACACAGCACGCACACACACACACACACACACACACACAAAGCCTGTCACCTGCTGGGCAGTAGTGCTTACCACCCAACCACAAGATCAGAGCTGGAATTATTAACAATTCATTATTTCACTGGTCCACAAACACACACACACACGACAGAGCCTACTATCTATTCTGTCAGCTTTCTGGTTCATCCTTTCTGTCAGATCTTTTCTGTCTCTCAGCATCTCTCTCTGCTTATGAAACTGCCTAGCAGGCGTCAGACATCAGATGTCAAGCATGGAAGATTTAAACTACAAAGGAAAAGCTGCCTAAGATTCTATAGAGAATTTCACGCAACTTTAACACATAAGCCCTTTGGCAGACATGCACTCTACCTAAATCTGATGTCAATTACATGACACCTATTGTCCAAAACACCCAGTCACTTTTACTTAAAAGTTATGACAAGGTTGAGACCCAACATTTCTGCACCACCTTTTACACTGAACTGAATGCTGACAGACTGAGAAGTCTAACATCTCACAAAACTAGTGGACTGACTTGAAGGAGAATATTTACCAAAGACGTCTACAGGAGACTAGACGTGGGGCGAGTGTCTCTTGCACTCCACAATGATCATTAATCAAGAAGACTTCAATGGCAAACAAGTTTCAGACTGTGAGAAACAGAAACCTTCTTCTTAAAACACGAACCTCTCATCACTGTCACACCAATCTCTTTGTGCACCAGGTGCAAGACATTATGAAGTTTCTTCCATAATGGTCCTGTCATGTCTGGAACAGAAACATTAATGTAAAAAAACAACACCTACTGTATGGCTGAATGATACAAAGCCATTAATAAAAATAAGACGACAAAGCCAGCAAAGCACATATTTATGTATGAAAAAGGGCTGCATCGCACCTCCATCAGCAGATAAAATTTTACATCACTATGTAATGTCCAAAAACGCACATATTTCGACTAATCATCATTACCAGCTGTCACATCAGCCAAAGTGTAAAACACTGACTGAAACCGTCTAATGAGGCCCAGAACAAAACGAAGTCAATTCAGGGTGAGCTTGCACTATGAGGATGATCGACCACATCTTGAATTCCACCAGATATACACAACTGAAACCCTATTACACAGGACAAAGAGCAACCTTGAGTTTGACAACATACACCAGCCATGACAATAGCAGGAAGTGTGTATGTGTACGTGTGTGTGTGGCTGATACAAAACACCCTATGGCTCCAGCCAAGAGATTTTCACTTTTAAACTGAGACATCAACAAATAGATCTTCTTTCCATTTCTTTCAATTGATTCCTCTTCTTTCCTCCCTTTTTTAAAATGTTATATCATTTAATGCTTCTTCCAGCCTTGCTTATCCTTTCCCCTTTCTCAGTTTCTTGAAAACTAAGAGCATATATTCATCCACTAGCATTTCTCTGGAAACAGTTCTTCTCTCTCTTTCTTGTCTGCCTTACTTTGTTGCTCTTCCTTCCTTCTCCACCTTACATCTACCTTACCTGCCCAGTGGTTTGCTGCTGCCTCCCAGTTCTCCATCCATGGCACCATCCCACAGCACCTGTGCCGGCTGGTTGGGTCTGGCCCGGCCCTTGGGCCTAAAGAGGGGGCACCCAGATGTCCTGTGGGCCAGGCAGCTGGTACTGTCTCTGGCTAGAGCGCTGGTGCCTGTCAGGTCCTGCTGGGTCAGGAGGGTCCACCTGGGCTGGTAGAGGACCTGGTACAGGCTCTTGGGACCTTGGGTTTAGGCTGTGGGAGGGGGCACCATGTGACAGAGCCAGGCTGGGCCAAAGGGCTGGGGGGCTGAGTAGGCCGGGTGCATGGACGGTACTGAGCTGAGGGAGAGAGGTTTGGTTACAAACCCAGGAGGAGGATGTAGCGATGGCAACAGATGATTGAGCTGGGGCTGGACTTGGCATAAGCGCTTTGATAGGCTGTGGGAGGGCCGCTGCACCTGGGAGGTGTACAGCTGGATCTGCGGGAAGGCGGGCCTGGTTGCTGCCGGTTTGCTTGTCGCATATACTTAACCAGGGATCTTTGAGACGGGTTGCTAGGGACGATGCCTTGTACCTGGAGGAGCAGAGCCACCAGCCATCCAGTCCTCATGGTCACGCCCAACACCATGATGTCGCCTTTGCGGAAGGACAGCTCATCCGAGACTCGCCACGCTAATATACAACGCCTTGGCCAACACGCTCTGTAGGAGTACAAAGGCCAATATAAATACACCGGCACATACTCGACTTGGTTTAGTTCAAACTACTGTTAAATGAAGTTTTAATAAGACATTAAAAACAACACTCTGTGGGTTGTTGTTGGCAAGAGTTGCCGCTTACAGGCCAAAGTTTTTTAAAATCCTGAATGCCAAATTTTGTGTGAAAAACCTGTAAAAGCTGTCAAGTGCAGTGGATGAATGACTGCTTGAAAAAATAAATCAAACTAAAAAACTAAATCCAGTTGAGAAAACCTGTGGTTGAGGACACAAAAAATTCATGATTTTTTTAGCAGTTTACAAATTATATGCACCATCACACCAGAGTGTGTGATGACTAACTTTGTCATGTTTCTTGTGTCATACTCCTAGAATGCAGTAGAACACAGAATACATTTTACTATAAAGTACTTGGTTGTCATATTGTACTGTTTTTCCAGCAAGAATAGAGGGATAACTCAGTTAGAAACTACTCCTCAGAACTTGGTCGCAATTTTTACAAAACAATTTTTTGGATGTTATATCATTATGAAATTTTTTAAACCCTAAGGAGTCAGGCATGAAATCAAAGTACTGTACTATTTTGGGCAGGAATTATGCATTAAGTCCTCCATACCACACCACTAAACAGGTTGGTTGTAATTTAAATGACACACTTCACCATTTTCTTGATCTGCCACCTTCATGGTTAAGGTTTAGTCAGGCTTAGTATGGACTAAACTACTTGGTCAGGATTAGTGAAATTTTATGGTTATTAAGTTAAGAGAAACCAACAATCACTCCTGGTACCAAATGGATGTAAACCATGGTCTCTCCCGTCAGGAGTCACCTGCTCTGTTGTCTCAATAACAAATCTTTTTTTCAAAAGAATTAATACTGCAGGTTCCACACCATTATTTTGTTTTAATACTGCTACAGCTATGAGTAGCTCCACTTCCTTTTCATGCACAATATGTATTGAGTCAAGCAAGTCCACACACACACAAAGCATTTCAGAATGCACAATCAAATAAGATATTTATTTTGATACTTTCCAGCGTGAACACCAAACCTGCTCAGTGTGAATATGCAGCATGGAACTGGGAGGAGAAATATGATAAATGTTCTCAGTTGTGGGCTAGAGAGAGGTATATGAAAACAGAAAACTGCCACAACTGGTGCACATAATTAGGATGGCAGCTACAGCACCTTAGTCATATTGGCTAACTATTTTCATAAATGACATACATGACATGAGATTTACTACACCAAAGAGAGGGCAAAGGCCAAGGACACTGAACTGTTGCTTTGCTGACTGAAATAAACTAGTTGAATCTGGATACACCAACATGAAGTTAATGGTTTTAAAAGTGTGAATGTATTCATTTAAACAGCATCTGACGAAGCTCAAACATTTAGTGAACAGAGGGAGATCATGTTGCTGAGGTTCATTTCATTGCCCACACACCAACAGCAAACACACACAGCACAATCAATGCAGTACACCCATAGTAAGTGTCAACAGGTTTCAAACATGATGGGATGGTAACACTAACCAGAATCAAAAAATATTATGTCAGTTCTAGGTAAAAAAAATAGCCCTATTATGTCTCCAACGCCATTTTGCTGAATCTGCCCACACACACACACACACACACACACACACAAACACACTCCATCTGGCAAGCTGAAACCCAGCGTGCAAAACAGAAACACTCTCCTCAGTCTCTCTTGAACTCTTTTCAAACTAAACCAATATTTGTCGCCCACGGCCTGACCTCAGCTTGCTCCTCCTCCCTCTGGTGTCTGGAGTCCCACCCCAGCTATCACTGACTGGCAGCCTGTACTGGCCCCATGCCAGCTCCACACACATGCACACACATGCACACCAACCTAAGCACAAAGCACTGCCCATCTAAATGAGGCCACGTAATTGGCTTCCAGATTTATAGCTGGACTTTTCTTTCACTGCACTGAAAGCTTATTCATGGTTCAGGGTAGGCCGAGGATGAGCCAGAGAAAGACACTTGAACCTAATATTTTCACTTCCTCAAATTCATTTACTAGCTGTGTTAACATGCACAAAGTCAAAAAATACATGACACACTTGTGTTATCTAGCATCAGAACGTGTTTAGGTACCCACTTTTCCTCAGCCTGACTTGCACTTTACATAAAGTTGCCCTCCAGTCAAGAAGTGTTTCTCTGATGCTCTAACACTTGGATGTTTGAGCTTCACTGTGCAGATTGATGTGTGCAGAGTTTGACACTAGAAGCCTGCTGCACATTCATCTGCTTAAGGAGGAAAGTTTGTCTGTGCTCACTTTAAATCTCAATCTAAATCTAAACACATGTGCCCCAGCAGGACTCTGTGACATCACAACTAGTTGCCAGCTCCACACACATGCACACACATGCACACCAACCTAAGCACAAAGCACTGCCCATCTAAATGAGGCCACGTAATTGGCTTCCAGATTTATAGCTGGACTTTTCTTTCACTGCACTGAAAGCTTATTCATGGTTCAGGGCAGGCCGAGGATGAGCCAGAGAAAGACACTTGAACCTACATTTTCACTTCCTCCAATTCATTTACTTGCTATGTTAACATGCACAAAGTCAAAAAATACATGACACACTCCTCTGTGTTATTCATCTACTTTGCGATCCAAAGTTTCTTTTCTAGGTACCCACTTTTCCTCAGCCTGACTTGCACTTTACATAAAGTTGCCCTCCAGTCAAGAAGTGTCGTTTCTCTGATGCTCTAACACTTGGATGTGTTTGAGCCTACTGTGCAGATTGACGTAGAGCCATACCAGAAGCCTGCTGCACATTCATCTGCTTAAGGAGGAAAAGTTTGTCTGTGTTCACTTTAACCAATCTAAATCTAACACACATGTGCCCCAGCAGGACTCTGTGATATCACAACTAGTTTGGAGCTTTTAATCACGGATAAGGATGCAAACCGACAGTGTGGATGTGAACGAAAACCTCCAAAACACAAACATTGGAGAAAGGACTTTTAGGAAAGTAGTATCTACTCAAGTTTAGAAAATGAGTATTACATACCAGATCCTGATCATGGTAGGAACAGAAGATGGAATTTACATTTTAACAAGGTGTGATTGAACAAATTCTTTTCAAGGAAGAGTCTTACATCACTGGAGAGGATCTTTAATAATTTAATATATGTCCCAGAGCAAAGTCTGTCCATTGCCCTGTTTTGAAGCGGTAGGCAAACCCCAAGCACCAGTCCTGTCTCCTGGTTTGAGAGATACACTGATGAAATGAACACTATAGGTGTCTCACAGCCCAGCAACTGGCACCCAACAGAGGGCAACAGGCTGCTTGAAACCTTCAGACCAAAGAGGTGTCAGTGAAACACTGCTTTTCGTCGCTGTCAGTTTACCTTTGATACATGAACATTTATTTTCAACTGATTTAAACCAGATGTTGACCAAATTCCCAAATGCACAAACCATGGTATTTTGTATAGAAAATCACAAATCTCCTTTTCTTTTTTAAAACCGTTACAGTTCCATTTTGGTAAACATTTCCATTTGAAACACTTTGGTTCAGGATGGATGCTAACAGTGTTATGAAGAAATGTAAATCCACTGTCAAACAATGGTTAAAAAGTGGATATTTGATGGAAAGTATAAAAGCCAAACTCCACCTAAAGACATTAAGTAGTCACCAGTAATACTATAATTACTAAGACTGATTAGGACAACTTTTCCATAATCTCAGGTGGAGGGGAGATGACTGTTGCAGTTCAGTATATCTGGAGCCACACAACTGGGACTGTGATTGTGTGTAAGTGATGCTACAGTGACAAAACAAAACAGAGATTTTCCCTTGACCTCTTTTTAAGCTCTGGAAGAAAATTGGACAGTCAATCATATGAGTGATTACATTTTGAATGAGGCCGCTGCGCCTGTGCCCATGATGCTGCTTTGAATAGAACCTTTACAGTTTAATGTAGTTTCAAACATATTCATTGTGAAAAATTTATTTTCTGTTGTTTGCTATTCACAACCATTTCCCATTTCTCCATGCTGCTGTCCCAGTATGTTGCGTGGGGTCTTTGGTTGTTTACAGAAATATTTTCTTACCTGACTGATATAGTCCAAATACATTTTCTCTTGTCTTTCTACTATTCGGGTACTGAAGTCCTGATTGACAACTACAAACCAGATTTGTTGAAGTTGTAAGGTAACTGTCAGAGCATCAGGCAGGACAGGATAACTAGTTGGATCACTTGTTTCCTCTATCAAATAACAACCACAGCAGTTTCAAGCCATTTGACATGGATGTCAGGATACTTCATCATTCAAATATACTGTATGTGCTTGATCTGTACATTTCCTCTGGGTTTCTTGTATCAGTGAGTGCGTATAATGCACACACTTCAGAGCTGCTGGCCACCGCTCCGCTTCTCGTGTGAGTGCTGGAGGGATGATGAATGCACTTCTGTCTGTTTCTGTTCTTCTCATAAGTCTCTGCAGAGAAAATGAACACAGCTACTGGAGGCCAGACTGGGGTCACTCTTCTCACATATGTGCCCACCCACACACACACACACACACACACACACACACACACACACACACACACACAATATACACAAATGTATAGCATCACGGCACACAATAATCTAACCATTCTAGTGTCCAGAGAAACAGAAGTGTAATGAGGATGACCTACACATCCTCCCCTGATTGGACGATGAGTCAGTGACTTGACCCTCAGGTCTGAAATCTCCTTGAATAGATTCTCATGCTCTTTTGTTTCTGTCTCTGTGAATTCCTTTGCTCAGGGTTTCGTCCAATCAAACATTCAAGCTTGATAAGTCCACAAAATGCTAGTTTTATAATGGCTCGAACCATTTGTGTTAAGAGCCTTAATAATGCTTAAATAGAGTTTTATAGGACACACATAAATCCACAATTTAAAACTACAATAATTTATCATTTATTTCATAATTAGTAGTAAGTCACATCTGACATACTGACACAGTGCTTCTGTGCTAACGCTAGCTTCACAGCTCTGAATTTTAATGGAGATAAGCTTTAAAAGACCTAATTATCTCCTAAAAAATTTACTTGGACATTCCAACTACAGCTCATTATCTACCAGCTGCCAGTCATCTACTTCACCATTAATTTATTGATGGCAACAGCTGTCAAGATTGATAGTCACTGAGTATACCTTCAGTAACTTTTTAAAAACTTATGTGTGGGTCTGCACCTGAAAAATTGTATTCTTTAAATTGACTTTTTGATGAAATTGTAAATTACTGAACTTAAAGCATTTGATATCTGGGTACGAGTATTAAAACTGCTCGTAAACAGGTTAACACTGAATGTCTGGGTCAGACTTGTAATCTTTCTAACTTATTCTCTTTTGCTATTATTTGTTTTTAATATATTTTATTTAAACTGTGTTCTTGTATGGAGTTTTAGCTACTTTTCTTAAATGACAAAAAAAAGAAATACAGGTTTATACATCTTAAAGTAAGGTACTGAAAAACAGTATCATTTAGATATTGATGGCACTAATATGGGAATATTTTAAACAATACTCAACCCAGTGATTTCTTCTTCTCCTCTACAGCAGCATGTGTGTCAGCATCAAACCCACAGTGTGTTGGATCTGAATATGTTGTCACAACAAACAGAGGAGGCTTTGAGAGATACCTTTTACAACATTTCTTTGACCACTGATTCAAATCCCTCACCTGGAATGACTGGAACAACCCATGCTGACAGGTTGCTCTAGGTTCCAGATGCAGTTTCTTCTAAAGTATTCTGAGCATGTTCTCATTTCTGACTGCTGCTGGAACAGCTGCTGCAGATCAACAGCTACTCCAGTGAAACATCAGCACATTCAGTGTCAGGTCATGTCATCGATATGTTACTGAATACAGGATGTGCTTCAGAGTCTAAGGTCAATTTAGTCGACTCAAACAAGAAATCACCTTGAACTCCTGTCCAACATCAATGAACCAAAGTTTTTTTTTTTTTTATTCTTAACAGCAGATTAATTATCCAGGAATCATTCAGTTTTAATTTTAAGGATAGCATACTGTTGTGGCTCAAACATCACATACAGAGGCTGAGAACAGGGTTTTATTAGAATGCTTTACAAAGACACATCAGCTGTAAATGCCATACTGAACCATGGCTACATTTAGGCCATTTACGGGCCAAAATTTTATACGACTTTAATTTAACACAGTAGGGTTCCAGTATCCAAGGCCTAAACTAAAAAACTTGAGTCAGGCCAGGTCCAAATGATATTCAGTCTAATCAGGTCAGGGAGAGGAGATGTTGATTTGCTTCAGGAACCAATCAACATATTTCTCTGGTCTACTTAGATCCATGAAGACCTCTAGGACACACAGCTCAATGCTCCATCTACAAGCAGCAACACAAGGCAAAGCTGCATACTAAGTGTCAATTAAGAGTCAATTACAGTTGACACTTTTGCTCAGATCTGAAATGGGTCATTCAGGCCGGGCACTGTGACAATACAAGACAACACAATTTGTCCTAATGAAGATACAGAAGAAAAGCTGGCATGGCAAGAGAAATGGCAGGGAGTCACCAAAACAGTACTAAAGTACTGATCATCTGAGGAAAAGAAATTTGAACCTAACTGAGACATTTTTCTCTGACCAGAAAGTGCTTGACAGACCAATAGACTCAATAGAGTAAGTCAATAAAAAGGTAGGCAACGTATTGTCTAGGCTTTAAAATGTACTACTCAATATTCTGCCATGCACTTGGTCAAATTTAAAGGTACTGCATTCCAATAGTAAATATTTGTTAAATTTTTGGAGGGTTAAACCATAGTTTCAACCTTCCTTTAAAACACCCAGTCAGCTGTGTAGACATGGCTACAAGTCTCAAACATCCTTGTCCGTTAATCAGCGTGAGAAAATCATCAAGCAGAGACATTGTACATCCACTCCACAGAGGTAGTCTGGGAGTGTGTGTGGAGAACACAGTGGAGCTTAATCACATTACCCAGACACTTTGGTATAAAATCCCAGCGAAAGCAACAGGGTCTTCAACAATGTGACGACACGGCAAACTTACTGCCAAGACAACCAACTGCAGTCCACCAATGCCAAAACTTCAGCTTAGATTCGTTAGGAGGCTACTGGAGATGAAAGAGGAGCAGAGAACTGGATAGAAGAGACGGTAAAGAGGGCTAAGGTTAAGTAAGCACTGACATATGATTCAAATGCTCCCCAAAGGTATATTCTATTACAAGTGGTGCATTCAGTTGCTGTGCACTGTGAGCAGAGCATAGTATGATCTCTCTGCCTGATGAAAACAACCACATATTTCAGTCAACCTCTCATCTCAACTCATCTATACAGGGACTTGGTGCAAAACATTTTAATACACAATGCATGCAATTAGCATAGATGACAGATGAATGAAACTATGTCTGCAGGAAAAATAATAATTATATATTATAAAAATCTGAATGTTATTAAGAACTGAATTTTGGTTATTTTTCTCTAATGAAAACACTAGATGAATGCTATAGAATTTGTCAATTATCACACCTTTTTCATAGACATTGGCCACTTAGGTTTTCTGCTGTTACAAAATAAATAACAACAATAATAAAAAAAAATAAGAGTCTATTGTTAGCTCAGGTCACAATGATCTGAATTGTTTTTGCTCTTTTAAAAGACCATATCAATGACTTTAGCTCATTTTAGCACATTACTGCTAAACCAGCCATTGATCTCCAGTTATTACATTACAAACCAATAATAATACAGGAAAGATATGCCTCATCACATGATGGATCACCCAATCATCGATCAACTGACTAACGACAGAACCACCAAATCACAACACTATTCACAGTCAACACCAATGATGCTGAATTATTTTCATGAAATGCAAACCATTTTAATACACTGGTCGCCTAGTGCTGTCTATGCAGGGAACTGTTGGGTCTTCTAATTATAATAATATAAGATAGTCGATCGTCTGAAAGGTTTGTTGTGAACCATATACAAACGAACCAGAATCCAACGAACCGTCATAACGCCAGATAAATCACCGTGAGAAGTGACCTATTACCTTAATAACACCTTGACTGATAATAATCTGGTAACGAATTGGAAAGGATCATAAATTATTGTGGAGCAATTTATTTAATTATCAAGACCAAAAACAAACCGGGTTTCATGATGTTTTTTCGCGATGGTTTCACGAAACCCAGCACTGCAACCAAGCAAAGAAAACAAGAGAGAGAGAGGGAGAAACAGAGATGTCCACTGAGGAGAAAAGTAATGTGAACAGCTGGTGGAGCAGCCCACTATAGATGAAGGCTCATCTGTGTGGAGAAGTGTGTGTAGCCTGTGGCGGTCCTTTTGTCTCTTGCCCGCCACCAACTTTGTATGAGGCCTGAAATGGAGGTGTCTCTTGACTGTGGTGTGTGTGTGTGTGGTTGTATGCCTCATCACCCGGAAAAGTAAACAGAAAAAGGCACTGCAACCAGCCCTTCCAATCACATTCATCCACCCATGTAATGGATTCATTTCGCCTCCCTCTTCTCGTCTCGGCCCTGTCCATCCTGAACCCTTGCAATAAGGCACATGTTCCAGTCTCTTGCAGTCTGATGTAGTTTAGTGATTGTTTCTATCTAAGAGTCTGGCCATATCTGGGATGAGCGAGCTGCCATGCATCAACATATGAAGTGTGATCAGGGATTAAAATGTGTGGCTTATCCTGTGCTAATCATGAAAATCAGGCCGAAAAATCTGGGAGAAATTGTTTGCGGGCATGTCTAATCACATGTTTTCATATTTAGCCAGAGATTTGTTTGCTTGAAGAATTTATCAGTACTGTTGTCTATTAGAAATAGCTTTAACTACAAGAACTATCATCTGCACACTGAGCCATCCTCCAGGCACCAATTTGGAGGCGATCTACAGGAACGCCACCAAGATGAAGCCCACTGTCAGATCATCAAAGAAGACAGTGTGTCTCAGTCCATGGGACATGCTGACTACATGCTGAACCCTCGCCTTTGTAACTCTTCTAACTTCTCACATCAGTGACCTTCTCACTCGTTATCACACCGCCAACACTGCACTGCACTTCCCAGCACATCACACACATAGCTCTAACAGGCAGATAGGGGCGATGTCCAAAAAATGCACTAGTCTTTAGAAAAAGAAAAAGGAAGATTTGACCATCCTCAGGTGTCCTGCAGCAAGCAAGGCAAACTGCAGGCACGGAATACTGTGTTCAAGTCAAAGCACGTCCAAACCATTTGCAGCGAACCATACCTGGCTCAAATCATGATACTAAGGTCAGTGAAATCCTTGTCACTGACCTGTTTGCACAAAAGCTGGTAGAACTCAACCAAAATATATTCTAAATATCAATTCCATTTAATAAACTGAAATATATGTATACTGGTAATGTTCATTGCACAATGATATTGCACACACACACACTGGGAGGAGCAGCGCAAGAACATGCAGAGCTGCCCACAGGGGTTACACCAAGACATGTACATCATCCAAAAGTTTGTCTCAAAATAATGTTAACTCTGACCTGGTTACATTATAAAACACTGTTTAGTTTTCAATTCTAAAACTTGTCTTGTTTTTTGTCCATCTCGCAGGTACTTATTTGAATGATATGTCTGACCTGATGTATTTTAGAAACCGCACATCACAAAATAAATACATTGAATACTCAAGTCAGAATAACGGCATTCATTTTTACTTTTGTTACATCTTCCAAACATCTCAGTCAACAGATAAAAACAAAGCAGCAAACTCTTTTTTTTTGCACCTCAGAGAAGTCAAATATCAAATCACTTGGTTACTGGACTCAAACACCATGGAATATCTCAAATTACCAGATTAACCTCTAATATATACAGCTTACAAATTCTAAGGTTCAAAATAATCTTTCCACCCACACACATTCATTCAGGCCCTGTTTTATATCTGGGCCATTCCATCTAATCAAAATACTCTCAATTCAAGCATTATTAAGATATTTACCCAAAATTCAAAGATTGGTATTTTGACATTTAGAGATCAACAAAAATAGCTAAGGAGTTATAGGTACAGAGGCACTTGTGCTGAAGGCTTTCAGAAGGTGCGACCTTTCTGCTGACTGGATTCATCCAACCTGACTGGTCACTCCCACAAGTTCCTCCCAAACTGTCCCACATCCACTATCACAGATTGATGTTGTGATGTTCATAACCATATCTTGTGGGAAACATCGAGAATAATTTTAGCGTACTGAAAAAACAAGAACAGCCCATTTCCAGACGCTTAGTGATTAGTGAACCCTGTTAATGAGAGCTGAGGTCTGAAGCCTAAATATGCTGCTGGACAATAGACCAAAAGTTTTGAGTTGAGCAAATATGAAATATGACCACCACAACCATGATACTGTTCATTTTAAAAATATATTAAAGGTTTGAATTTTAGAATTGCACCGTAGATTCAACTTGACACTGTGTCTTAAAGAAAACGAAGGTTTTGTATAAAGGAGTGTGTGTGTTTCTGTGACATCTATATTGCTGAAGCGAGTCTGGGCCTGCCTCTTCCTCATTAAATGCCACCACCACGACACAGTCCCACTCTATTACAGCATTCCAGGAGCCTCTAAACATAAACAACCTACTATTAATTACATTCCAAAGGTGTTGCAACACACAGACACCAATATTACACTTACATTGGCTGGCTGAAGCTTGTATTCTATCCAAAGATGAGCAACCAACAGATATGTTTCAAACCTCCGTCCTCTTTTTGTTTCCTTCTAATTCCTTCCCTCCGGCCCTCATTCCTCTCTCTTCTTTCCCACCTCTGTTTTTTTCTGCCTATTTCTCCAGTTCAGTCCCACCACCACCCCTGTTCCCTCTTTCCTGTCTTGCATGTCAGACTGTTCTGAGAAATAGTTGTGAGCACGATCAAACATGAAAAGGTGAATCCTCCGCACCCAGCATAAAGTATCTATGACACCGCCACACCTATGTTAACAACAGGCCCATTGAATGTATTAGCCACCCACTATCGCAGATATCATGAGAGCTGTAATGTTGAGGAACTATGTCACATTTTTGTTCTAACATGTTTATTAAACACTGTGAAATAGAATATAATACACACAATCAAACAATGACTGTTTTTTCATTATTTAGGAATGAGCTATTTGAGGTCTATTATGACAGACTGAACACTTTGTTGTTTTTATAATTGACGGTTACAATGTTACAAAGATTAAGAAGAGGGAGACATATAGTTTACAACCAACACATACAGATTCTTAAAGAGAACCATAAACAAACCATTACTTGGCAGCACCAGCTTATAGTTGATGCCATTTGCACCCTTTTAATTACATCAAAGACTGGGTTTTCCAGTCACAGCTGATGTGTCTGCTAACACAAGACTGCTGCTTTTATATGATGATCCCAGCTGGAGAATTCCTGCCTCAGCCATGACCAGAGCAGAAACAACAGCAGGGACTGCTGATAGCTTATATTTGAGAGCAGTTTTTAATTGTTGACAGACAACTTAGAACTTGAATAGCTGCTGACACACACACGACAGATAGTTGGCGGTTTAAAGTAGCTCCACTATACACAGAAAGGCAGAAACAGAGGAGAGGAAAATCAAAACATTCTCCATGAGAACAGTTTCTTCTAATGCTGAAATTAGAGTGGAATTTTATGACTGTTGACAACTTAAAGTCTTTATTTTGTGAATTCCTTTTGAAACAACCAAACTGTATCCATCCTACTTCAGGAACTGCATTACTTTAGTCACGCCAAGATGGCGAGAAAGCAGATGTCCTATTCATCAGTACAACGCCAGACTGTTTCAGACATGCAGTCCATGGACCTGAAACCACACTGCCACCACAGCAAACCAGCATAACTTAGTTTGTCAGTGTCGCTAGCTTTCGCAGGAGAAGGTTCTCTAAAATTAATGTGTCAAAGTACTAATCTGGTCACAAAGAACCAAAGACTTATGTAATGTCACTGTTGTTTTCTTTAGTTGTTAAGTTGTCAAACCACTCAGGTTCTATTTACAGGTGAAGATTCAGAAATCAAGGACTGGATGGATCCAAACACCTTTAGAAATTGTCAAAGTGAACTGAAATGTATGTCCACAGAGCAGCCCACACCTGTGTTTAACAGCTTTACAAACCCACCTACAGGTAGCAAAAGACTGAGCCAAAACTACAAGCACCTCTGATCACTGTGTGTGTATGAGCTATTAATAATGTTCTTATTTCTGCTCAAAAGACATTCATAATGAAGAGTTAGGCTTGTACTCATCAACAACTAAAAAACACACAAGCTGGAGAATGTAACAGTGGCAAACACATGAAAAGCTTAATGCATCAATATTTAGTAATGCAACATCTCACAGAGAATAACAAACTGTGTCTGTTTTAAATGGTTTACAAACTAGGGATATAAATTTACTGTGAAATTCAGAGTAATGGGTATAAATCCATTGAGAAAGCTGCAGTTGAAATTAATCACACGCACTGAGCATCGGGGAAACATCCACCATCTAGCTTGTTTTGTCAGCTAACTGTACTCTACTGTACTGTGAAAACAAGGCAAATATACAGATATATATTGTACAGATGGGTAAAAGCTGCATATTTAAGTTCTTGAGACATGAGCAAAGCTTTTTGAGTTTTATTTAACTACACATAGAGCTACTTTCATTTTGTACCTTAAAATGCTCAGCCCATCATGTTAGGATTAAGTTGAAATGTGCAGGATGATTGCTGTTTAAGAGGTACAATAATCTGAGCTTTGACTGGCCAGAATGTCTGCTTTTACTCAGTTTAATGGCCAAACCATAATTTTAAATATGCATAAGCAGTCTGTCTACAGTTGTTTTATGATGATAAGGAGAATACGTATCACCATGGAACTGTGAGACTTTTTTATTTAAGGCCCACACAGTAGCATCATGAGCCTGCTGAATCTTTTTCGCCATTTGTGTTTTTTATTTGCAAAAAAATAGAAACCATAAAATAAAAGCTGATATTTCTTTGTTTTTCTGTCTAATTGGGCTGTACGAAACATATACCATTTTAAGTAACAGCTATATCATACAGTTTTGCTTTGAGTTTCTGGGCCAGGACATGAGAAGGAGGAAGAAAGCTTCCAAGTAGGCCTTTGAGATTATTTTGTTTGCAAAAGTCTGCTTTTACAATGACTTACTCTGTCTTGACTGTGGTGAAAGACATGCACATGAATTAAAAGGGATAAACTTGAGTCAGGAAGCTTGCTGTGACTTGACAGTGCTTATAACTGAGCCACAGCTTATTCCGACAAATCAATATTGGAATTTGTAGCACTCGCTAATTTTCCGAAGACAGCACAATCAAACATTCTTGGAAATAACTGACTTGTTAATGAGTGAAGAGATTAAATTTGATCCATCTATTCATGCTCGATACGACGACGAAGAATGTTGATTTGCATGGGAATATCTCAAATGGGCAGTTCATGTGGTGTGAGCTGTCCACAATAGGACAAAGCCTGGTCTTTCAGCACTGGTCCTGATCTCAATGTGTCCCATACAGACGCTGCAGAATGTGTGTCTTAAATGACTGGTGGTCACTATCTGGCAGATTTTACAGACTCAGGAAATTTGACATGACAATATAATTATCAGTCAGCAATTATCACATTGATGTTTTGGAGGAGATATACATCCCTGTTCAGCTCACTGGCTCTCATCTGATTTCCCATCACCTCTGTCTACCATGAAGTCATCCTTTACAAAAGGCTAATAATATTTTACATAAAGTAAGAAATTTTACTTTAAACATGTATACATCATGAGCCATTTCTGTGACCATTTTTGTTGTTGGGTTGAGTAATTAAGGAGGTGTGACACTGTTTCGCTATGTCCACTATTCTCTCTATTTTAACATCTGAGATAACAGATTTCAAAAACAGATACTTTGGATAGCCAGTTCAAGTTTAGGGGTATGGGTAGAGGTGTCTCACTAGACTCACAGGCAGGAGCAGTAAATTCTGGGTCAGGCTGTGCTGTTAGCTGTTGAAGAACAGGGCACAGAGGGCTCAGCCTGTTCTGCTGAGCATGTACATGCAAATTTCAGCACATTTACACAGGTGTCAACCTGCATTAGCAAACATGCTTTGTTCAAGTTCATTTCAAAAAGTCATATACGTATGCATGTTTAGCTGTGTCATCTTTATTTTCCTTCTCTCAGCCTGCAACAAAACACATGATCGAACCCCGTGTCCCCTCCTCTGGAACACAGGTATGAATCTAACATGATAAAGACCACTGTGTGGAGATATTGGTGAAGTTGTTCCTGTGTGATACTGAGGGACTGAAGTGGAAAATACACCCAAACTGTCCTCGTGTCCCAAAGCCTTTCAGGTGCTCAGTGCAGTGTCCCAGAACCACATGGCATTCAGTCAAAGCAGACCTGTTCATTGAGTCACATTTACTGGCTTGAATGAGTCATACAAAGACCGCGACGCTACTGGGACAAACTGGCGGGGTTAAAATACAATTAAATACACTAAAATTAAACACACACTGGGAGAAATAATAATTTCTAGGTGCCGGATGGAGAGTAAATTATAGTGCAGAACCTACTGACTATCTATTGACTGGCTGGCTTCAAGTTCCCTGATTGGCTGGAATTCACTGCTCCAGCAGGGCTGACTTTATGGGGCTTACACCTGTGTGTGTTCTTAACTCAGAGGTCAGTGAAGACGACCTGTTCAATGGCTGTGTGTGTGTGTGTGGTTTGCATATGGGGTGGCAGCTTATCACCGGGGCCAAACACCCTGGGTGTGGTGGAGGGGCTGGAGATGCTGAGCTGGTGTGTGTGTTCAAGTGTGTGTGTCCTGCTGGAGACAGAGGGAAATTCTGCTGTAAGCTAGGCCTCCATGATTCAGCTGGTGAGTCAGGAGAAATACATGGGGAATGAAATGTACTGACAATGAGAACCACAGAGAATTCTACCTAACACTGAGACTGTCATTCATATCTTTATATTTATAATGCAGGCATGACACTGACTCTGTATGCAAATAAGATCTAAGATCTCTACCTCATTCCCCTGTGCCCCTGAGCTCTATAGTCCAAAACTAAAAAACAAAACAACAAAAACACTAAACCAGTGACACTGTTGTAATTGGGTGACATGTTCATTTCTTACCATGAGCACACCCACTGTAATTTATTTTATTTGCCATACACCATCCTATTGCAATATACTACTGTAGATCTTATATACTTCCAAATCAAGTGGGAGTGTTGCACTCCATCTGATAACCCTCTCTTTAATATTTACTGGATCTGACAGGTTAAGAGAGGCAGTTTGTTTTAGACTAGCCTCGACTCACTGTTAGGAGTCAGGGAAACCTTGATTGTTCTGATGGAATGTGTGAACCTGGTATTCTCTCTCTGAGGCATGCACCACACACACCTCCATGGTATGGGGAATCCTCTATCTATTTGTGCCAGCTCTGCTTCCGGGCTCTGTCAACTGTTCCTCAGCCCAAAAATATATCAATGATCTTTTCATTTCTGTCTTGGGTGCAAGAGCTTTTGAGGCTGGCAAATATAAATTCATGAACACTTCCAGTCTTACTTAGTTCCATATTTAAGCTATTTATCTTCCACTATAAGTGAAAAATTTGTTTATATCTGAACAGACACACAAGTAAGCTAGCTCAACATGGCAGGATAGTGCAGTCATTGGGAAGCTTTGACATGGCTATTCTGAGTTCCACAACAGTGGAATGTTATTTTATGATTAATTACATACTAATTACTGGCGGTAATTACTCATTACACACACAAGGGATCTGCTCCCACAGTGTCACCATGTTCCTGACTGTGTAGTAAACCCAAACACACACACACACACAGTGGTATGACATGAGCAGTGAGCTAACACTGGACGCAGAAGCCTTTCTGCAAACAATAGCAGGGTAGGACTGTTACTGCCAGTTTCTTTTTGTTCTTCATCTTCTCCCTCTTCCTTCCATTTCTAACTACTTTCTCCTCCCTCCTCACAAACCATTTACCCCCACCCCCCATCTCTCTCTCTGTTTTTAACTTAATCAATGTCATATTCAATACTTGCACATATCATCTCTCCGCCACTCTTTCTTGCCTCCTCTCACTGTGTTTACTGAAGATTTTCTCTTCAGCTGACTGATCGCCTCCCTCTGTCCTCTGGCCATAAACCTTCATTTCTTCCACTTCTCTGAGTCAGCAGAAAAACAGACCATGGCTCATTTCTCGCCTTCTCTCTCTTTCTCCTTTTCTTTTCTTTTCTTTTTACTTTCTTCTTTCTTGCCTTCGTCCTTCCTGCAGCTTAGTAAACCTTCCTAATTCTCCTTCTATAGTCCATTGAGGCTTATGTTTGAATGCTGGAGAGCACAAGCAGAAAGCAGAGAAACCAAACAGCTAAATGTGGTTTAGGATGACGGCAATCTGCTGTGTGCTCGACTTCTGCAGTGCAGTGATGCATCTAAGGAAGAAAGTTTAAAGAAACATGTATCCCTAGGACTCATATGCCTCTCAAGAGGACTATAGTAATCAAGGACAAACTTTTTATTAAATTCTTTTACTGTGCTTATTCAGAAGCGTGCAGCCTGGGAAGGTTCCATTTCCGCTTTTATTTTTCTCTCTGTCTACAAGTTGTTTTGTAATGCTTACCTATTTCCTACAGCACATATTTTCCATTTTAATATATTCAATGGCCTAACAAAAAAGTCTTCATGTCTTTAACTTACAAACCTTTCCACCCAAAAACAAAACAATACTGTAGATAACCAGTGTTTTATGACTAATTTAATGAGGAGCGGGAGGAATTTATGACTTTGTCCTTTGTCGCTGCACATTCCATTACAGAGCAATGAAGCCTCCTCAACTAGTGTGTACTTTGACTTTAAACCCTTTACCCAAACACACACACACACAGACACACACACACAAACACACACAATCCCCACTGAGATCCAACAAAGGTAGGAATCCATAGAGAAAAAAATGTTAACTTCAGTTCCCTCTCCTCCCTTCACATTTTCCTTCTCATACTCAAGTCTCTCACTACTTCTCCCTCCTACTCAGTCTGTGCACAGTTGGGTATAGCAGGTCCCATAAAGCACCCATACACACGTACTTAACCACAGGGGATGAAGGAACAGATGATCAATCAAAGAGGCAAAGAATTGTTAAAAAGCCTGAAGTGCCAATTTCGAGGCAGTGATGTTTCATGCACGCACTGAAATCTGACACACACACATACACACACACACACACATACTCACCAGATAGTTCATTTTGTCCCTGCTGCAGAGAGGTGAATGTGGTAACTCGGGGGCAGGGCTGTAGCTCAGCCCCTGCGAGACACTGTGCTGACTAGATCCTGTGCGGAGAGTAGATCCCAAAAGGTCCCAAAACTCCTCCAAGTCTCCCCTTCCACCCTCCTTCCTTCCTTCTTTTCTTCCTTCCTGTGTCCCTCTGTCCTCCCACCTTTCCTCTCTGCGTCTCTCCAGTCTCATTCGGTCTTGAGCTTTCAGTACGGGCGAGATCCCGACACATTCTGCCGCTCTGTGATCTCACACAGCAAGAATGAGACTGCTGCTTGGCCCATTTACTTCTACCCCCCTCGCCCCTTCTTTCTCACTTGGTCTCCCTCTCCCTCTCTCCCTCTCTCTCTCTTGCCCGAGGAAAAGAGGGAGGAGTGTGTAACCTGACACGTCACTTCCTGTTGGATCCTGATATTCCCTCTATCCAGTCTGGCCATTGGCCAGAGGAGCTCTTCTCATGCAAAGAAGCTGTGCCCTTCTACTGTCACCCCCCAATCCTCCCCACCCCTACATCTCTCTCTGTGTCCCCCATGAGGAGACTGTCGACATTTGTTAGACTCACCAGTAAACTGCACATGAGCATGAGGCAACATTACTGCTCATCACATGTTCTTTAAACTCAGATTGATGTTCCTTTGTCACCCTGCCTTAGAGAGCTGGTAACTAACCTGAAGCTACAGTCAACAGACAATGTTTAGTTTGGTGTTTAGAGCGTGTTAGCTCTTTCTTCATGTTACAGTTAAAACTATTACACTTATTATTATGTGGAATCTGCCACCTTTTCTCTCTCCGTCCTTCACGATGAATGTTAAAATCAAAGAATTCTGCAGAGAATACCAAAAAAAGGACTGAAAGTGTTTGAATACCATAGTACTAGGAATTGTATAACCTTACCTAGTTGTTAGTTGCTATTCCTTTTTTTTTTCCATAAATAATTGACTGGTCTCTAATGTGTACTAATTAACTGCATACTTTTTAAAAATCTTACTTTTGCTTCTGGCTTCCATTTCCACTTTATTATTAGGGAGAGGATCCTGTCGTCATTTGACTGTTAGTGTCTCTTGCCCTGTCAGACTTGTCTTTTTAGTGATGTTGCTGTACTCAAACAGCTATTAAGTTATTGCAATGTTATTACCACAGACAAAACCACAAAAATAAGACCTGGCATGCAATGAACCATGGAAGCATAATTTGTGGAATCCACCACTTGTATTAAGTATTTGTTTTGTAATAAAGTTTTGGGAAAATGCTTACAAAATGGTGAACAAGACATAGAAAATATGACACCTTAAGGCCTTTTCACACTGAGAGCGTTTTTTTTTTTTACAATTAATTTGCATGTACATTTTTTTACATAGCATTGTTTTTTCACATAGAACGTGAATACTATACGACGAAAAAGCAATTAAATTTTTTTTTGAAAGGAGGTTGATTTTTCTGAGCTTATGCACTGCGAATAAAGGCATTGCAATCACCCAGGCTGTTGGAGGCTGCTCTGGGCCAAAGGATCCCGGTAGTTGGTTCCCTGCCTCCTCAAATGCGGCAGTCGCACTTCCAACAGGACCTCAAACTGTCCCACAAACATCCTAAAAAATATGTTTGCTACCGGCCACAGTGGAGCTTCAGCTTCTGTGTATTTTGCAGTCTAGTATCTCACATTTTCGCGTTCTTTATTTGCGTCACGCTGTATGTGAAAAGGCCTTTAGATTTGAACACAGTATCACACAGTAGAACTTAAACGGAATGTTGGAAAAAGCTGATGTAGAATATGTGTATATGTATATCTTTTTAATTTCAAGGATAAATTAAGCATTTTACAGGTTAAAATTGCTATTTATGCACTTCACATGCCTTTTGAAACCATGTCCAATCTGACAAGAATGCAGCTCAGTCAGTCATCTCTAATATGAACAGACACTTACAAAAGGAGAATAAGTGCAAATGTAAATTAAAAAGTCTACAAGCAAAAGCTGCATATAAATATTCTAAATACAGCCCCTTCCAACATGCACCACTTCATGTTAATCTGAATCTAATCGTGTTGGAATAAGCACCCTGGTCACAACAAAGTCACAAATGCAATCTTCCTAAGTCTGACCAGTAACGTTTCTGTAACACTTCCCACGTGACACCAGTCTGACCTGAATGCCGTCAGATTAACGCAAAGGCTGAAGCAGCAAAAGGTGAAACATTCAGAGAGATTCAATGTAGTCTTGTTCCAGCTTTGAGCATCACTGTAAGAAATGTATTATCTCAAGCCTCAACTAAAAGAAACTATTTACAGTTGCTGAGGAGATTCTTCTCGGATCAGATAAGTCCATAAAAACTATTTCCCCTCATAGTGCAACTGGAACAAAATAATTTAAAAATAATCACAACAACCACCACAATAATAATCTGACCAACAGTTCAATCTATATATTTGAAATTTTCATTTCAAGTGCATGGATGCATTTCTAGCAACAGGTGCTAAATATTGTGCAATGTAGCGTGAGAACTGTGGCTCTTTCCATACCAAACTTTCCATACATCCAAAACTATGAGGAGCATTACTATAAAGGTCTCCCCTGTCTGAATGACAACAAGCCACTTCAACAAACAGATAAAACTAGCAATGTTACACAGACTTAAATGACTGATGTTACGCAAAATCTGGATTCATGTGAAGAAGCTGTTGGGCTGCTGTATCAGGAGATGGGAGTTCATGACTTAATGACACCCAGACAAGAGACACAGAACAAACAACATCATCAAACATTAATATCAGCACTTATCTCTGACCCACACACACACACACACAGCAGGTCATAACCCTACTTTCTAAGGGGTCGTCCACAGGACAGTGGAAGAGTTTTGCAACAGGAAGCTGAGATCTGCCTCTGTATGTGGGGCTTGTTTATTTTCTTGTTTGTCCTGTTGGGGGAAATTTCTGACTTTATGAAACATCAACTGACTTCTGAAGCTTCTGAAGCCACCCTGCCATAATATAGATCAATTTTACAAGTTTTCCCCTTACTTTGGCCTTTCATCTACACTGAGTCAGCATTTTTCCAGGGCCACTGAGGCAAGGGTGATGCTGTGGTGTTTGGTGCTGTGGAGTGAATGGTGTACAGACGATCTAGGAACAGATTGGATGACTGCAAAAACTACATGATAGTCAGAAAAATCCTATATTGAATGACTGGGTAAATATGAAGAATAACACACTGGTCAACTGATTAGGATTGTGTCACTACAGGCAACATCCAAATCCAGTGAGAACACAATGAACCATCAATAACCAATTAGTCTACTGTATCATTAATATTTAAACTGAAAATGTGAGCCAACAGAAGAAAAGGCAAAAACTGAACAAAACAGTGAATGGATGTTAAAATTCTTTTGAATAATAAGTCTGGTGTTATTTTGTATTTTCTTATGGTCAAAAATCCTAATAGGTCCAATATAAGGTACTTTCTATCTTCTCCATTTTCTCTGTGGCTCTCAGCTCCATGTACAGTCTTTACAATCATTTCACGGATGTTTAGTTTCAGGACAGTATATGTATGGGACTAAGTCAAAATACACTACAGTGCGTGTGTTCATGGTAATGAAAGAACTTGTTACTCGGTGTGACAGTGTGGCTCTTTGATGCATTTTTTATAGTTTTTGGACAACAATGTAGCAAATGTAATAAAAAAGAGCTGATTCGGTTCAACCTAACCTGAGTACTAGTGTAACCCAAATCACAAACAGACCAATGTAGGTACTATGTGTCTATTGCTTCAGTGTAGATGGAGACCTGTGTGACATTAAAAACTGGACCCAGATAAGAGGAAAGGAAGTTTTTCTGAAGTCCTCCTGGATTTTCTGAGCTTATTGTGGTCTCTGACACTCTCTCTATTTGCAATTTCTGCTCAGTTTGGATTAACGTTTATTATACAACTATTTGAAATGAACTTACGAGCAAGAATAAAGATAAATTCATTAAATAAAGCCTGGTTTTATCTAATAGTGGCTTGGCCTGAATTAAATTTAGGATGTCCAAATATGGCCATAGACTCCTCAGCTCCTCCATGCCTCTTCTCTAATATTTGAAGAACAGTCGTTACATTGTGTCTGATGCCAACTATCCAACAGAGCATTCCACACACCTACACACACACTTCGCCCTCCATGACCTGGGCACTGCCCTCTCTGACCGCCACACTCAGTAACAACAGCCTCTGTTACACTGACCTACAAATGGCAAGTGAATACCACACACACACACACATACACACAAAAAACAGAAAGCAGTCATTGAGGATTAAGAGCTGTAGGTCAATGTGAATCTGAATATGGTAATGATCTCTGCTGGGGAAGTGGCTTCATGAACACTTCACTCTCAGTTTAGCTAAAGGATGTCCATACTGTAGCTCTGGCTCAGCACTGCCACTCATTTCAAAAAGTTTCTGTGTTTTTAAAGGTAAGATCATCTAAAACTACAGTGCTCCCTCTGCTGTCCACTGAATTCAAATCTGAATGTGTTCATAAGGTGCATCCTCAATCCTGGACCTAAACAAAGATGGAAAATGGACAACCAAGGAGCTATGATTTCTGGCTGCCATCTTTGTACAGGTTAAACAATGAAGAAGCACCTTGTGAAACCCATTCAATTCTGACTGACACTGCACACTAAAAGGATAACAGAGTCATGCGGATTATGGATAACTTAACTAACAGTGTCATCAACAATAACATAACAATGATGATGAAGATTCTCAGTTTTGAGCTGGGCCTTCGGAATGATAAGCACATTTAAATTAGCTTTGACACTGTCAGTTACACATAGTGCTTTCATGCACTTAAGTAGCCACTTGACTGTTGAGTAATCTGATTTCTTAATCATCATATAAACGAGAACTCTGGTTTCTGGTTTGTCCAACTAGATTTCTCCTGGAGAAAGACAATTTCTTGTTCAGGTATATGATCAGGTTTTCACATTATCGAATTATCTTTTACACATGTGCATGTAAAATCACATTACCCATGTTTTTTTTTCTTCATGTTACAGTATTGATTATCACATGTCTGACTAAGGCCATGTTGAGATCAACATCAGCACTACATAAAAAAATACAGCACTCTAATTCATCTTGATGAGACCACTGCATTGATGCAGTGGGACTGCTCCAGAAAACAAAAGGCAGTCATCTAGCCAAAAAGTTAATCCTGACTCAGCTCCTGCTATAATACAATGTGATGTCGTCAGAGAAGACCCAGCCAATCAAATTCACCCAAAAACACATTCCTGGTAGATTACTGTGTAAAAAGGAAATTCTGCTGTTTACCTGCTGATCAGTGAGGAGGAGGATACAATGAATGCTGTGATTAATAACAGACCAGAGCTGTAAATACTGTCTCACAGTATAATAAACCACTGTGCAGTGTCTTGGTGTCTGCTCTTCATGGTTCCATCATCTCACCAGCACCTGAAACACCATGCCCCTGCCAACCACCCACCAAAAGTGCACCACACACTCTTGCTTTTTTAGTTTTTAACACCACAGTTTTCAGCCTGAATACTCAGTAACGTCACCAGAAGAACACTGTGATTGTACTGGTTTTGACTGGAAAGGAATAGTCTACGAATGTAAAATAGGATGCTCATGGGAAAATGAAAATGTTATTCTTTCTTAGATAGAATGCCAAAGAAAATCTGCTATATATTACCATCATCTGTTGTTATGTGCTACATTTTTGTCAAACATGAAATCTGTTCCTTTTGGATTTAACATGGTAAATCAGAAAAAACATATGTATAGAACAAGCATGACTCACATTTCACAACATAATAATTCAAAATCTTGGCAACAAGATTTTGGTAACTGTTCTTAATTTGACAAGTGAAAAGCAGAACAATTTTTAAAATGTAAATCAAAATATTGGTATTATGTGATGTGATGTATTATGACATACACAGTCATTACTAATACCATTATTTTGAATCAGGTGTTATATAGTAACTTCATAGCTATGATTTACTGCATTAAATGATAACACACAATAATAGTGCATTAATACATACAAAGTTGTATTTCTTTTTCTATGAGTGTGATATCATTTTTTTTTTCCTTACTGTTTACCTGTTTATTTAATTACAGTCAATGTGCTGCTGAATGGGCTACTGTGTCCTTCATGTTGACCGCTGTGAGGCCACTAAACTGGAAACTGTCAGATCTTGCACATAGTGGCAGTAAGTCACTTGCCTGACTAAAATGAATTCCTCTTTTTCTTCTGCATCTCAGCTCTTCATTAAAGTGTAGATTAAAATCTCTTCTTAAATAAAAGTGGAATCAGATGACTGGCAGTGTGTGTGGATGAGCATCTCCTCTCCTCTGCTCTCCTCTCCTCCATCTTCAGTCATTTCACTCTTCCTCCATTCTCCCTCCATACACATGGTTAATAACTTCATTAACCCCTGTCAGCTTTCTGCTCTGGTCCAGTGGCTGACACATACTAATTGATGAGCTTGGAGAGTGTGTGTGTGCGCAAGGGACTGTGTGTTCATCATTTAGGCTGCATATTATAACTGATCTCTCTCAGCCCTGAGCGCAAAATACAAATGGCTGCTCTTGGGTGAAATCCTTCTATGTCGGATTTTTGTGTTGTTCATGCTTTCAGATAATAACCACTAACCTCCTTAGACTAATGACCATTCCAACCCCATAGGCTCTCACAACCCGTTCGCTAACACCTCAAATATAAAGACAGAGGAAATGAAACAAAGCTGTTCTGCTTGTAAAGCTGAGATTTTGCAAATACAAGGTTTTCACTTGACAACTGTGAAGTGATTCCCATTCAGCACATAAAGGCAGAGCTGTGCACTTGTTTCACAGAAATTCTAATGACTGTGACATTTGGTGCTAATACATTAGGCCAAACATTGGGGCAGTGATTTTTAATTCTCCAGCAAGCAGCAGTGACGGGACAAAAGGATCA
The DNA here is from genome assembly GCA_033238685.1 of Lates japonicus. NCBI lineage: Eukaryota > Metazoa > Chordata > Actinopteri > Centropomidae > Lates > Lates japonicus. The sequence goes on along the minus strand of BRZM01001798.1, from coordinate 38,166 downwards.
TTGTATTGATACAAAATGGCACAACACACACACACACACAGGCTGAGAAACATAATAGGATTGGTATGTGTCCAGATATGAAATTCATTTCCTGTGATTGTGCGCGTGTTGAGTCAGTGATTTTTAATACTGGGACTGTATTGCTGGGTCCTGTTTGGGAATCTAGCTAATGCCCTCAGGAGGTCGAACACACAGTGTGTATGTGAGTGAGTGTGTGTGTGTGTTATCATGGCTGGGAGGGCAGCTCCTGCTACAGTTTGTGATCAGCAGCTCATTTGAATTTTCTCTCCATTTTTCTTTTCACTGTCTAAAACCAGATGCATTTCTGAGCAGTGCTGATGCAACACGCTGATTACTGTACAGTGATCTGCTCTTTTTAGAAAATCTTGGTACATCTTAGTGAAAAACAGTAAAAACTGAAAATAATGACCATTAAATATATGTATTACCTCCCATATTTTGCCATAATACATCAATGTGGGACGCGACAGCAGTTCCACACACACAGAACAAATCTGAAGCATCTTTTATGCATCTGTTCTATTTTCGAAGGGTTGGGGGAAAAAATGATTCACATAAAAGTTACAATTCTTATAGAATTCTAAATCAATTCACAGAGTCCAAAAATCAGTTTTTGAAATTGCATTAGTTACTAACATTATGTTGACAGAGGAGAAATGACAGAGCACAGTAAAGACGTGTACACATACTACGGCTATCTACAGTTCATCTTCAGAGAAGGCAAGCTTCTGGGATCCAGAATTTGATCGCATTTTAATATCAGTTCCAGAGTGTGCAGACGCACACACTGATGTGTTACATGTCACGCCTCTGATTCCATAACGCTGGCGTGCTATCGCATATCTCTATAGCGCACACTGGTGTGCCGTTATACTGACTTTGGTTCAGTGTAAACAAGCAAAGACAGCATAATGATGGGTCTTCTTAAGGACAGTATAGCAGGATCTGCGTATGGAAAGGGCTAAAGAGAGAGAAGGGGATCTGGACGGTCCCTCTGTAAGTGTGATGTCACAACTTGACTGAGGTCAGAGGTCAGGCCAGGCACAAAAAACGACATGACTGGTGGATTAAATGCCACTACAGAGAGAATGCTCATACATACACACCACCACCATGTAGCCCTCAAAGCAGAAGTTGAACAACAAGAAGGCCCAGAGCAGGACTGACAGTTACACAAAATCAAACAATAGAAACTGAAATAAACAAATATTGCTATGATGATTGGAACATGTCAGTAAAATCATTAAGGAGGCTTTTTATACAAAAGGCTTCTGCAGTTGAGTTTCGCATGCCTCCATCCTAGAGGTCAACAGTCTTTTTATCGGCTGTAATCTGCAGCTGCAATATGGGACTGCACACTGTGAATGCATCCTATTCACTGCACAGTAACAGCCATTCAGCGCTGTCTGGGCCATTATCATAAAACTGTGGCATGAATGCCATCCTGTCAGCACAACATAAAGAAGACACACTGGCCACCTAGTATAGAGAGATACACACTAAATTCACACTGTCTTGATGTTACAGGCAGTTATTAGTCCAACCAAGTGATGGGAGGAGGTCTGAATGACACAGCACTACTTACATGTAACTGGAGGTCAATATTTGAAGGTAGTGATTACGACATGGTATCAAACCTCAATACTTTCTTGTAAAAGTACCAAAAAGTTACAAAAAATATATTGTAAATTTTTTAACCAATGGCAGCCCTAGTACTAATTATACTGAACTGTGTCTAGAAGCTTCAAAAAGCATATTCCGCATTCTCACAGACTGACACAATGGAGAATCAGTCATGCCAGAGGCAACACTTTGCTCTACTGTGTCAGACAATCAGCTCTTTGACAGTGAAGTAAAATGACAGCCACTGTAGGGAACATCACGCACACAGCCTATGGGATATGTCAAGCACAGACCTATTCACCTTCCTGTCTCACACACTATTGCCACTCCATCTATGTCGTGAGCTGTCTCTCTTTGTGCAGCCAGTACAGTTGAATCAGCACTAAAAGAACTTAAGTAAAGTTCTGCTATCACAAAAGCAAATATTGCTACTATACCACTTCATATACTTTTACTTCTAGCTGTCTTATTTCCCCTAGAACCATCCATACTGCTGCTTCTAAAGGCTAGAACATGTCTTAAGTGAATGTGCCAGGCTGTGGTTTAGAGACGTTCGCCTGGTGGTTTTATTCTATACCCCCTTTTATATACTGTGTGTAAAATGTGTCCAGTGTTTTGTTTTGAACCCACCTTCCCATCAGAACTTAGACCTAGCCATCACATTATCATGATTTGTACCAATCTGTGACTTATTGTTACCCATAACCCCCATAACATCATGTTGTTTACGTAACCACTGCTGTTATATATTTTGGGTATTTGTGTGATATGTTTTTGTACTGTCCATATGGTATATCACACTTTTGGCCCCACAAATGGTGGTGCTGATAATGGAAGTTGGTTTGGTGCAGAGCAAGATAAGCTTTCTAGTTCTGACTGCGAATTCTTTCTCTCCAGAAGCTGGGTCATAGTATTTTTTACCCGCTAGCCTCACAATCAGGTAAGAAATTCCACCTATAGCATCACTAGCACTAAACATTGAAGCACTTCATCCTCAACATGGGAATTATGAAACTGTGCCAGCTGAGTATTTGAAAAACATGCTTTGTTGGATTTAAAATCCACCTGGTTTTCATATATTAAGCCCTAAATATTTCTGAGTTTTGAATATTATAATGTTCTTAACTACTGAAGCCTAAAAATTATAAAACATTATCATATTTAAAAATAACTAAAAAGAAAATTACAGCTACTGCACATCTTTGGCAGCATACAACAGGAAGACCAAGCTTAAGGTATTTTACTTGCGTATTAGTTCATATGTATAGAGTTTAACAGATACATACAGCAATAATTTACACATACAGTATGCACACATGAACTATGTTCAGTGTCTTTCATTGGTGATGTTACTCTTCACCATTGCACATGGCTTGCAGTTAAGTCACAGTGTGAACCAAATTTAATGAGTAGTTGGGCTGGATTGCTTCATTATAATGACTGTTTGCTAAAACACTAGTATGCCTGCTGTGTGGATGGAAAATGTTTGACAGTTTATTTATACTTATTTATACTTTTGATCAACTTGTGTTCTTAAATAAAAACATGTTATCTGGGATCACCAACCTAAAAGGAAAAATCAAATAAAAAACATGCCATATTTTTTCTGTGTTAGGGTCACAGGCTGACTAAACTGCTGCTCCAGTTCTAATTTCCTTATTTTTTAAGGTAAAATCACTACAGATTGACTATTAATTAACATCATGTGACACAGAGTCAAAATGCAGCACACTGTACCACAATGATGAAAATCATGACACTTGTGCAAAACATAAATCCTGTTAGTCACTGAACTCTGTAGCAGTGTGTTCAAACATCACTCCTCTCAGTCAGGTTCTGTTACAGCTCCATACATCAAATTACTTATTAGAGCAGATGTTTGGTGCAGAGTACAGATGTTACTACTCCACTCCATGCTGTAAGACCTACCTCTACCTGTGGTGCCCCCTGCAGGCAGTCAAACATTCTACAGAACACCTAGAGGACAGAGAAGGACCACAGGATACACAACACATAGATGAGCAGAGAAAGCACACAGGGAAAACAAGTCTTTTCTTCACGTTTACATGTTCTACAATATATTGTTTCATGGTGACAAGGACGGTGTTTGACAGAATGAGTTTTACATCATATGTCATTTGAAATCTTGCCTTATCTCCCTCACACACACACACACACACACACACACACACACACACACACACACACAGAGGGAGTTACTATGGCAACCAAGCCTGAAGGGCCAGTGAATCAGTCTGGACTGATCTAGATTTGCTGATAACACATAAAAGGACACACACACACACACACACACACACACTTGCAGTTCCACAGCACACACATCTTCATACAAAACATAGGTTAAGCAGAAATGCACATTTGCACCTGCATGTCCAGACACAAACTCACACATATGCAACCAGGGAGGAGCTAACAAAGCAGACACACACGGGTGCTATGGTTCCAACACACTGAAACGCTGGTTCAGCTGAAATATATTCACCTGATGCAATGGGGAGTACACGGTGTATGGACAGATTTACTGTAACATATTCACTGCATCTATTAATACTACACTGACTGTCTGTGGGCAGAGCATGACTTATATTAGAATGAATTAGATTTAACACAAGAATGCATAATAAGCTTCTTTTTAAAAAAAACCAAAAAAAAACCAGCAATAAATACTTTCAGCAACCCTCCAACCTTACAAGACTGCAGGTTCAGGAGAAATGATGAACAAGTCAACATAAAGGCATGAGAACAGTCCAATATACAAAAGGACAGATACACTCACTGAGCTCTTAGCGTATTCATACAACTACCCAATCAGCAATTCATGTGGCAGCAGTGTACATCCTGCAGATGTAGGTAAGGAGCTTCAATTAATGTTCACATCAAGCATCAGAATGTAGAAGTTATGTGACCTCAGTGACTTTGACCATTGCATGTTTATTGATGTCAGTTTGCTGATCTCCTGACATTTTCATTCACATCAGCCTCTAGAGTTTACTCAAGAGTACTGCCAAAAAAAAAAAAAAAAAAAACATCCAGTGAGCAGCAGTTCTGAGAGGTCAGGGGAGAGTGGTCACACTGGTTCAAGCTAACAAAAAGCTACGGTAACTCAGATAACTATTCTTTACAACACATCCAACTTTAAGGTAGATGGACTACAACAGCAGAAGACCATGTCAGGTTCCACTCCTGTCAGCCGAGAACAGAAATCTGAAGCTGCAGTGGACACAGGCTCACCAGAACTGGACAGCTGACGGTTGGAAAGATGTAGCCTGGTCTGATGAATCTGGATTTCTGCTGAGGCAGGGTCAGAATCTGGAATCAAACAGCATGAATCCATGGACCCAACCTGCCTTGTGTCAACAGAGCAGGCTGCTGGTGGTTTAATGGTGTGGGGAGTGTTTTCTTGGCACACTTTAGGCTCTTAATATCATCTGATCATTGTTTGAATGCCACAGCCCATCTAACAGCTCATCCCTTTTTGTGTAACCTAAAGCCTACTGGAAGTCTAACTCCAGTAAATACACAGATCTGTTTACATCATCACATTGCAGAGGCAAAGCAGGAGGACAGATCAGTCCCTCAAAGTTCTCCAGAGGGTTTAATGTCTTTTTATAGGCCATCAGAAGTAGAGTAGGCTAATTAGCATGCAGCCTTAATATAGACCAGCACAACACTCACCCATGTTCTGCACTTTTTGCTGCATGCTGACGGAATACCAGAAATTTCAGACAACACCACAGAACAGACCATCTCAGCCTCAGTTTAGGGTTTTCACCTCTGGTGCCTGTTAGCTTCAGAGCTGATATTAAGAATTGACGGATGAGTTTTAAAGAATCAAGCTGCATCATTGACATCTGTCTCCAAAAAAGCCTGATCAGCAGTTCCTATTAACTGCACTTTAATCCACATAATATGTAGATTAGAAGAGTCTTACATGGATTACAGATGCATTTTCACCATCAGGCCTCCTACACAACCTGTCTGAGCTGCAACTAATCATAATAATCTTTTGATGCTTCACTGGGATATTTTGACTAAGGGACAGGTTGTAATGAAATGTGGTTTGGAAAATTCATGGTTCCCAAAGGATCATTTCTAATGACCTTGGGTGGCAGTCTGACCTTTCCTCTGTTGTCAACATGATGTCAAAGGTGCAACACACACACACACACACACACACACACACACACACACACACACACAC
>BRZM01001798.1:0-31087 GCA_033238685.1 Lates japonicus | reverse complement strand
ACACACACACACACACACACACACACACACACACACACACACACACATAAATTTGCATACCAGTGATGCTATTGACATACCGGGACTGTTTATTTTTTTAAAGTTGTATTTCAGCACACCACAAACATCTGTATGTGGATGCACAGATGTGAAGGTCAGTGGTCCAGGTATGAACACCTTTGAAAAACTGACACACTAATATTTCATTTTCACAGATTTTAGTCACTTCAATGTTTTTTCATTTTGTAATGGGATGGATATATTTAGAGACTTCTAGCTATTTCTGCTTGAACCATCAGTACTGCTACTTCTGAAGGCTGGAACACGTTGTGAGTGAATGTGCCTGGGTGTGGTTCAGAGCAGGACTAGTCCCATCGTGCCTCGGATGATGTAAACAGGATGATGGTGCGGTTTAGTCAGTGAGCACAGATAGCTTAGCTGATATTTTTCATGAAATACAATTTTGAGTATTCATTATGGTTCACAGCCATATGCAGTCCAACAAGCACTTTATACTATCAAAAATAATTTTGTTTATCCTGTAATCTAAACGGTATTTGTTACATTTACTGTGTGTACAATTCTTTCACACTCACTGACTAACAGAAATAAATAGCTAAAACTTAGAATAAGTCATTTGAAGGAAGGAAGGGAGACAGGGAGGAGTAAACAACATGTCAGTCTGGATGAAGCACACAGTAACATGACTGACCTATATTATTCCAGTGGACCGGAGGGAAAGAAGAGCAAATAAAGAGCGGTAATGCTTTATCATCTTAGATACTGTTCATTCACTTACATCTACATATTCATTCATCCACGCTATAAACAAGAAGCTGTTAGGATTCTTTGGCCATTACAGTCAATTTAAGCTATTAGCTAAATGCTTCTCTTTACAGTTACTGCTGATGACATTTAATACTACTTATTTCTGCTTAATTACATTTTTTCAGTAATATCTTAATGCCTATAATATCACCACATTCAACACTGGATGGTTTTGGCTGGTTCCTGTCCTCATGCTGGTTCAGTAGACTGGAAGAAAACTGAATCCTGAATCGAAGAATGAAAAGAGGAAGCTCAGAAGAGAAGATTAGAGGTTCTTTTTATCTTTCAAAAATACACTGACACCTAACCGTTGCAGGGTCTCACTATTGAAACAGATTTACAGCATAAACTACTGTCATCCAAGCTGCACTCATCAATTTTAGATTATATTCCTAAAATTCCTAAAACGTTCACCATATGAATCCTATAAGATAATATGTAAATGTTGTGTATTCAGGTTTTTCTGTTATGCCCAGGTAGTGAAAAACTAAGTAATGTAGCTTTAATGCTGCACTTTCTTCAATTCCAACTGTGGCTACAATGTCAGAATCACTGCAATGCCCAACATGTGTTGTTCGGGAATAGTCATTCCCTGAAAACATTAATGAGATAAGAAGAATTTATACCAACCAGTCAATTAGATTAAAATATTTTTGTATTTATTTTGTATCTGAGATGTGCTGTAGTAAAGGGCATATGATCATCACAGTCAACAGTCTTCATCCTCTGGGGGCCACAAACATCCATTGCATTTATAATAGCAATTCAGCTTGTGTGCAAAGTTGACATTTTGACCTGAGAAAGGTCAGGGCCATGAAAATCATCAGGATCCAGCCTCTGGGGAACATGAGTATCTGTACTAAATGTCATGACATCTGGCCAGTAGTTGATGAGATACAGTTCATACAATTTGACTGTGGATCAGACAGAGCGACTGACATCACTGATGATTAACCTTCATCTTTGCTTCAGTCCTCCACCACTGTGTGAGTACGCATGATCTAAAACTACAGTATAAATGGGGCAAAGGATCTATTTTGAAGTTACAACAGCTTAAGGAAGCCGGCCTCTTCTCACATAAGGCCTGGTGGGATACTACTGTAATGTGAGCTGGAATAATTCTGACCTAATTTCACTGTTACACTCCTACAGCGAGGTAAAGAGTGTGTTTGAGTGATGGACAAATGCACAGAACTAAACGCACACACAGCAGAAGTGGTGCATAGTCTGCCCTGTCTTATTTTTTCTCCTCACCTCTCTCTGCACACACATACACACAGACACACATACACACACAATGCAGTCTGGCTTGTGTCCCACTTCCCCCTCTGTCTGGCCAAAGGAATGCTCCGTTTCCTGTGTGTTGTGATCAGTGCACATTGACTGCTTCCCAGCGGGCCTTCTAACAGATCCAAACAGCTTGATAAGGAAATAGTCTTCCCTGGTACTAGATACAACAGCTACTGAAACCACTACAGTGTTTCCTATTCAAATCTGCATTCTAATTTTAAACTCTTTTCAAACAATCCTGTCTTGCTGTTAACATTTTTCAAGTATGCTTTTCCCTAGAACTCCAGTAAATGAGAGTTTTAGTGACACACAGTATAAATGCATGAGAAGACAGATTGATGTGAAGAAAATTGAAGTGACTTTGGTGCTGATTAAAGCTAAAGATTCAACTAATTTTCTTTAAGTGAGGAAGTCATGCACACTGTTATTTCCTTACAGTTAGAAAGATTATCTTCATTCCAGTACCAACCAAAAGCTCTCTCACATCACCAGCGACTAAAGTATGCTCATGGGAGCTGCAGTTTTAGTTAAAAATAGAACAGCTGTGTTATGTTGGTAAAAATAGCAAGGGGTCAGATATTTTCTAGCATGTACAGTAGCAAGTATGATAGATAAATAAAGCAGAAATTCACTCCTAAAGATGGCTGAAGAGTGGGGCAGGACTTAAACACTCTGTTTACTATGCTAGCTAAGAGTTTAGAAGAGGCTAACTTTGTGGTTGACTATAAGAAATCACTTTGAGTATTTGCCTAGGCTGTGTAGGCTATCAAGACAGAGCAGTACGATTTTTTAAGCCAGGAATTTCAGAAGCAGCTTAACACCATGTTTTGGGTGGACAACTCCTCCTTTACATATGGCTGGAGCAAATCCAAGCTGCCATTGGGAGAGAGGCAGGGCTACGTTATGTAACCATGTGGCGGTCAGGAAGTCTCCACTCTGCACATGTACAGAACCTACTGTACAAGAGGTAAAATTAATGACTATGATCAAAATACATCAGGGAAGTGTGTAAATGTGGGATTACAGATTCACTGATCCCACACAGTTTAGGCCTTTAGAAAAAATTGGAAGATTTGGTTTGATATAGAACATTAGTTATCAGAGGCATTTGGGATGAAATCTTAATGTAATCCATCAATTTGTATATTTCAAGATGTGTTACCAGATACAGTGAGTTGTTTTTTTTGTCATCAATGAAAAAGAAATCAAAAAGAAGATGATGGTCAAACACTGGAAATCCACCTACACTTCTACACTAAAAAAAAAAGAGATTATTGTGAACATGGAAAAGACGTGCACAAAAAAAACAACAAGAAGTGTATAAAAACTGTGGCTTTTATACTTAAACTTGATTTGAGGTTTTAGTTTTTGTCATTTTCAGTTTTTGGTTTGGTTAACTTGTGTTTTTTTTGTTTGTTTTTTCTTAGAATGAAGGACAGGTGGATGAAAATGCCTCCTAGAATATAACACCTGAGCGGTCAGAATCTAAAGGATGGTATTGTAATTGAAGTTTCAGTTAGTGAAGGACAAAAGATGGGAGTATTTGATGGAGAGGAAAAGTATAATTTATTATATATGACATATGTGTATGTTTATCTACATTTAACATATTTAATCTACACTGATTAGATATGATGATAGTTTCATTTGTTTGGTGGGTCTTATTTTGTTTTGCTGATATGGGAAGTGTATACTGTATATATTGAGAAATCTTAATAAAATTCACACTGCAAGAGTTGGTCTCCAAGATCAGAGTTAACATGACACTTTTGTACTTGATACAATTGATACTTTGTACTCTGCACAAAGTCAAACACATTTTCAGTGGATGTTGGACTCCACCAAGATTGAAGGCAAAGCTCTTGATTTACCAGTCAATCTGCGTCCAACCCTCACCTATGGTCATGAGTTTTTGATAGTGACCACAAGAATCAGATCAATACAAGCAGCTGAAATGAGTTTCCTCCATAGGGTGCCTGGGCTCAGCCTTGGAGATAGAGTGAGGTGCTCAGACATCTGGAGGGAGCTCAGAGTCGAAAGGAGCTGAGGTGCTTCGGGCATCTGATTAGGATGCTTCCTGGGTGCCTTTCTCTGGAGGTTATCTGGGCACGCCCAAGCAGGAGGAGACCCCAGAGTAGACCCAGAACTCACTGGAGGGATTATATATCCCATCTGGCCTGGGAATGCCTTGGGATCCCCCCAGGAGGAGCAGGAAAGCGTTGCTGGGGAGAAAGATGTCTGAAATACCCTGCTTAGCCTATGACCACTGATCCCGGATAAGAGGACAAAAACAAATGGATGGAATACAGTATCAAAATCCCTTAGATAGTCCAATTCAATTTAGTTCCAGCTGTATATTACAGCATGCAGATCTGTGCTTTAAGAACTGTTTGGAAACATTACTTAAAGCATCACATAATTAAGCAAGCTATAAAATATCAACTGGGAATGATTCTGACTCTGTGTGTGTGTGTGTGTGTGTGTGTGTGTGTGTGTGTGTGTGTGTGTGTGTGTGTGTGTGTGTGTGTTTGTGTATGAGGAAAATTATGCAGAAAAAATGGTTGCCGGCACGCTGACTCAGTGTATTCTTGAAGTCATCATTCTATCAACTGACACATCTTTCTTTATATCTTCCTCTCGCTCACTGTCCATTGTTACACACACACACACACACACACACACACGTTCTAATGAATGTACCATCTGAAGCTTTAGATGTGCAGTGCTCTTCAGCAGTCAGCAGAAAATCTGTGTTAAAAGCTTCACTCAGTAGAAACACTACTGATGTTGTCTCCTGCCCTCCTGCTCAGTGTGGCTCAAAACGAAGCTTCTGGCCACGCAGTCCCAAAAACAGAGCTTACTGAGGAATCTCAACTGGTCCATACACAGCAGGCAATATGGATAAAATCATCTATCACAGTATGCCACAATATGGTCAATTTTATGTAAAAATCACCTGACAAACTATTGATATAATATAACCAAACAGGAGTGTCAGATCTGACAAATCAAAAACTCAACTGGCAAAAAAAAAAAAAAAAAAAAAAACATTTAAAAAACACAGACACAGTCATGCTCATTGATCATAACTACTCACAATGACCTAATACACAGGATATTTGGGGATGCGGCCTTATGCTAAAACAAAAAAAAACAACAAAAAAACCCCTTCTCAATCAACCCCATAACGACAACTCAAAAACAGAATTTCAGAAATTTTTGCAAATTTATATGAAATATCATGGAGTCTGGAGTTTGGAGGTAAGCTGTGGTAAATTCAATTGACTGAATTTGGAAAGGCACACACCTGTCTATATACGGTCTCACAGCTGACAATGCATATCAGAGCCAAAACCAAGCCATGAGGTCAAAGGAACTGCCTTCAGAGCTCAGAGACAGGGTTGTGTTGATGTGTGTTTACTTAACATTCTGTTAGATCAAATAAATGTTATGAATTTCAAGTTAATGTTGCATTCTATTTGTACCGCATTGACACAAAGTGTGTATTCTGTGTAATTATTTGAGCCCAGACTTTTAAATATATGCATGAAAATTGGAAGTCTACAAACAGAAATATCTGCTTTGCCTTTCAAAGCCATGCATGGATTGTACCTCAAAACATATTTCATGTACTCTTGCAGATGGCATGAATTAATTAAGCACATGGACATGTTTGCCAAATGTTCAGCCAAGGCTTGCCAACATGAGCTGCACAGATGAGCTCTATTTACGCAGAAAAAAAATTCACAAGCCAGTGTCCCTTCTCCCCCACACTGTTAATGTGATACATCACATCTAGAGCTTGGGCAATCTGACCCAGGCAAGGTCCAGTTTTGACTTAATTGGACTGGACCATAAAAACCAGACTAGTTTAATTTTACTTAGATCAGGGTGAGAAATGAGAAGTGACATGTGTGGTTCTTGTGCAGAGGGCCAACAAACCAGGAAAATCATGCTGCCTCCTCCAGTGTTTACTGTAGGACAGCTGCAGAGCTGTGCATTCAGAGAGGCACTGAAATACACAGTATAAAAAGCTTCTTTAAAGGTATTAACTGGATAAAAAGTTTATGGCCAGGATATTAAATAATATCCAGACAAATGTCAGTAGTAAAAACAACATTCTGCAAAATGACCATACAGTTGAGTCAACACCTGTCTTAAAAAGTTACAACAAGAACTGATCATTGTAACGTTCATGAACGGAGAATTTACTGCAGGACTGTATCATGGTCCCATCTTATTGTGATGCAATATTGTTTGTACCATGGTTTCCCTATCCTTGATGTTGTGATCAAACAGTGTATGTGCTAGAGTGAACCTGACTGCCCAATATAAGCCATAAAAAGTACCTGTGACTAACACCATCATGTCATTTTCTACATATTGCAGGGGTGTAATGATTTTGAAACAGAGACCAAAACTGTGATACAAATCTCCATGTTCTTGTATTGCTATTCAGGGAGGCTACAAACTTCCAAATTTCTTGTTTATGTATACTTTTAGTTTGGAATTATAATTTATAATCATTTATCAATAAATAATTATTATTTGTATTTCACTGATTATAGTGTAATAAAACTTTAATGTTATTCCCTTAAAAAGAGAACTTCTCTTCCTTGTTGAGAGTTGTTACATGAACCTCAAAGATAACTGTGAAGTCCTGCTCTGAGAGGCAGAGCTTCTATCTCAGTGTGACTCCTAGCAGAGGTTCTGACACATTCTCTCTCTCTCTCTCTCTCTCTCTCTCACACACACACACACAAAGTGTGATCATGATGAACAGATAATGGAAAGAAAGTCTGAGTAAATGGCTGTAATTTAGACACTTCACACACTCACACTCAGAGTTGTTTTGGAACTATTTCCCAAATTGTCTTCCTCCCAAACAAGAGATGCTTTGCAGAAGGCAGTGATGCATGATGCAGGATAAAGAGGACCCCAAGTGTTAGTGCTGCAAAAGCACAGGCAGTATAAATCATTTCTTTTCAATTGAGAGTACTTCTCAAAGTGATGCATGCATCTGCTACACCTACTCCGCACACTGCCACTGACTATATTAATTTACCCCACAGGTTTTGTGATCTGTGTTTGATGAAGCATAAACTGAGAAATGCTGGACCAACACCAATGGTTGCAAGAACCAATAAAGAAATGTTCCACTTCTATCCAATCAGCAAATCTCATTCCAGTCTTGTAATGTCTGACACCACATCTGACTGACCTCTTAAAGTTCAAAGTTAAAACATGCACGTTAATAAAAAAAAAAACAATGGTCAACTTAATGCTAGGCAGTATTGTATTATTCTGTAAACCATATTGTAATATTAAAGGATCAGGTTCAGTATGTTTCAACTTTCAACATCACTACATCAAACTCAGGCAGATTGTTAACAAGCCAAGGGTTTATCCAGATAATGAAAACCACTTTATTTGGGAGGTAAAGCCCTAAACCAGAGATTTTGGCCAACATGAGAATAAAAAGACTAAATCCAACATTGTGTTAGTCCATTTCCCAATACTTTATGATATCTGTACCCTGTGTGTGTGTGTGTGTGTGTGTGTGTGTCTCAGCTCCAATCCCATTGATTCTGACTGAAGATGTATTAGCTCAGAAATTTTAAAGCCTCAGAAATATACTAAAACAGCTGGTCACTGTAGTTTTTTTTAATCAAACATTACTCAAACAGGATGAAACGATGCATTTGTTGGGGACTATTTTCAGCAATGGATTAATCTACAGTTGATGCTCTGGTGAGTGCTTCCAGCAGCAGGACAACATACAGGGGGGCTGAGTCAAAATAAACTATATAGGGTGAAAATTAGTTTCTGCAGTGCATTGTTTTAATGATTTGGAGGGACTTCCATTTCCATCTCCTCTCCATGTTGCTACTCACTTTCTATTAATGGAAGCATCTTCTGAGCTGAAACAACTGTACACACAGAGAGAGAGAGAGAGAGAGAGAGATGCACACACAAACAGACATTAAGGTGACTGCAGCTTGGGTGGTCAGTCATGTACACACACACACACATACACATACACACACACACACTATGGGAGCTGTGAGTTTAATCTGCCCAGCTGCCATCCTGTGAATTGGTTGTGAACCGAGAGGCCAAGCAATTTACTCCTCACAAAGGCCATTCCACACCACTGAGTAGTGTGGAATGTGTGTGTGTGTGTGTGTTGTGTCTATGTTTTGTGTGTAATTGTGTGTATTTGTGTGTGTGTGTATAAGTATGATGGAATTGAGATGGGGCGGGAGGGGAGAAATAGATGGAATATGTGTGGGATAAAGAGTGGTGCAGTAGAAAGATGTGGAGGGCTGGATAGGTGATGGGGATACAGATGGAGAGAGGGCTAGAGGGATGAGAGCAGATGAGAGAGGGATGCTGGGAATTGAGGGAGGGGAAATGAGAGAAAGGAAGTAAAGGAACTATTTACAGGGAGGTGAAGAGAGATGGACAGATTGCTTCTGACAGAGAGATAAAGGTGGAGGGGATGGGGAGGTGTTCAGCTCATTTGATGTTACACTGCCCTCTGAGAGAACACACACTGGTAGATAGATAAGGTTTGTGACTGACTCCCTGTGACCGCTGCTTAAAAACTGCAATAATCAATTTCTGACCTTAAACTTGTCCAGCATGTCTTCTAAATGTAATATCTGATATGATAATACCAGACAACATCCACACATTCAGGCCAGACATTTAGCTTTTTCACCTTTAGTCCAGTAATCTCTTCTACAGGCAGCTCAGATACTTCAACATATTTAAGTTCGGTGATATTTGTTTTGTAACTCAAATTTGTACTCATGACCCTTATCTCAAGATGTGGCCTTAGTGTTGGATTTTCTGTCTCATATTGTTTTATTGAGCTCAGTTAAATTTCTAGTTGATGACAATTTTACAAATCTCACTGCATCTTGAGTTAATTTAATTCTGGTTTGTGTGAAATGTGACCTGACTGTGACACCATGAGTGATAACTGATAAACTCTGCCCTTCACCATCAAATAAAGCCTTCATTTCTTTTGAATCATTTTGGCAAAAGGGTGAAAAAAAGGTGAATTCTGAGTATAAATGTAATATATATATATATATATATATATATATATATATATATATATATATATTAATACTTTTCCTGATGTGGTTTAACACAATCATCTTACCTAAGAAAGCTAACCACATCCAAATTGATTCATTCATTCCATTCATTCCTTCAAAAATTATAGTATTAATGACCCTACAATAGAAATGTGATTAGTGTGTGTTATCATTAGAATGCTACCCCATTTTTACTAAATGTTACCCCTTTACTTAATTTGAACCCTTACTCTTTACTAGCTCCTGTTTTCTTGAAATGCAGTGATATACAACATACTGGCATGACACAGACAGACTGACAGACAGAGTATGGAAGACACAGACAGTAGTAGGATAGCTGGCTGCATGCCTGTGTGCCTGCAGTAAAAATACAAAAAATACCCAGTGATCTGTTCCTCTGTCTGTGTAGTACAGACAGCAGGGCTCAGGAGTCCACTGTCTGTCACACACAGTCAGCTGGGAGCTCAGGGCTGTGTAACAGAGGTCTCAGCACCATTTTGTCCCATGGGAGCAGCCACTGCTTGCCAGCTGCCTCACTGACTGTAGCACAGAGCTGGCTGAGGCCTTTAGATGTAGCAGTGAGGTACAAGAGATGTTTTCGTTTGAGATGTGCTGCATTAAAGCTACAGTATCAGTGCACTGAGGACTGTAGGGACTTCTGTCATCTGCTGTTTTCATGGTCAAAAATTAACTGTGCACTTCTGCTGCAAAGCAGTTCAGACTCCTCCTCAAAGTGACTGGAGGGAATATCTGCCTCACCTTTTCCTGTAACAAGACAAGCATGGCCTCTCGTGAGTCAACCAGCCACAAACTTAATGTTTCTCACTTGCACTCTGGTGTTCACCTCCCACACCAGCTTGAGAAGGAGCTTGGCATCAGTCTTCCAATTCAAATGCCCAGAGCTGCATTCTCAGTTTGCTCTCCTTAACCAGCATGTCAGCCATGTCTTACACAGTCACCTCAGATGGGAGCTGCGTCTTCAGCTGAAGCTTTAAAGCCACCAGTGCAGTCTTTGAATTACAGGAGCTGAGTGCGTTCATATAAGATCATGTCGAACAACACTGGGATACCTCTGTAAATACCTCAGTTTCCTTCTGTGAACTCTATGGAAGTTGAGATGCTGTGTATCACAGTACAGGTAAACTGATTTCACAACCATTCTACATCCAACAATATATTTGAGAGTACTCAGACACAGTTGATACTCCAGGTACAAATGAAAAGACTGTGTTCACAGATTCAGATTTCATTGTTGAGTCACTGAACTCGACATGTTCCAACGTTTGTTTGTGACAAGAAGGATTAACAGCAGCTGCACCTGTACTCCTGTAGGTCTATACATGCAGGCTCATGTCTAAGTTAAGTCCTCATTAAATGACACTATTCTCTACTAACTAAAATGTGTGACCCTGCTGACTTTAAACAGCCCTCTTATAAACCATTCAGTCTGCCTCATAATGCAGACAGAGCAAAGAGAAATGTGTTAATATTATTAACAGCACAGCCAAATGGATTAGAAAGTGCTTTTTTGTTAGTTAAAATAATGCTTTTATAGCAATTTCAAATGCAGGTACTTTAGTTGGTTTTAACAGCTGTGTGTTTATTTTGCACTTTTAGAGAGCCAGTCTCCACTCTGAAGGGAAACTTCTGTCCATGGCAGTTGCCTAAAGGCTACCTAAAAGAAGAAAATAAAAATATCTCAAGGTGAAAATGGCAAAATTGTTATTAAAACTGTTAATATTATTTAATGTTTTCACACACTAAATAGACAAAGAAATAACAAATTTTCAAGGACAAAATCAGAAAAGGTAAATAAAAGATGGGGGCGGGGTTAACACCACATCTACAACCAGGGCTGATCACAGATACAGCATTCATCAGGTAAGAAAATCTTTTTAAGTCCCACTGCAATATATCTGGTAGCAAGTCATTATGTGATGTTTTCGTTACGTGTTCATGCAGTTACATAATATCACATCAATGTTATCAATGACTGAAACACCTGATCATAATGTTCAATTTTGCACATCAGCACCTCCAATAAAATGCAGTTGTTGAACCATAACAAGTGTTCATCGAGATGTTTTGCACCAATGTCATTTTGTGTCGGCACAGAATATCTGGGAGCAGTGGTTTTAGTTTGGTTGATTGTTTCTTTACTTGGCATAAACAGTGTTACTAAGCAAACCAGACCTATTTAAATCTTTGAAAAAGGGCTGTGAATTATTCAGAGTAACACATCAGTTAACCCCTAATTCACCTGTATATCTGCATGGAATGATACCACGACAAGAGAGGAAACATCATTTCGTTTCATGAAATTTAGGTTAATTGAAACTTAATACTTATTATATATTTTATATTATATATTATTTATATTATATATATTAATATTTTACAAAAACAAAATTCCCATCTCTGGCATAGCTCATCAGTCAGAACTCACACATCATTTGATTTTGACATGTGATGGCGACTGCTGAGATGTGAGATATGAAGAGGAGGGAAGACAAGGAGACACAAGTGAAAGATGATTGAATTGAAAGATGGAAACGCGTAACGCAGGAGCGAAGTAAAAGGGAAGTAGTGAAAGGTGAGTGAAAAAGTATCTGCAGGGGAAATTACATCAAGCCCTCCATCTCTCAGTCTGGGCACAGTAATATCTACCTCTTCACATCATTAATCTCTCACTGTCTTTGCCTTTCTCCTCCATCCATTTACCATTTCATTATCCCCCTCTCATTCCGTCCTTCCATTTCGTTCTCCTGCCCCTCCCCTCTCTCCTTCTTCCTCTGCTGCCTCTCCACAGTGTGTAAATCATCCAATCAGGCCTGATGTAGACCCCATCATGACAGAGGCCAGAGGCCAAACGTAGACAAACTGGGATGAGGCGTGTCCGACTGGGAGGATGGATTGAGGGAGGGAAAATGGCTGGATAAATGGAGGTATTCAGTGATTCAAGGAGAAAGCAAGACCGGGTTTTGCAGTATGAAAGATGGGATTAGGACTTTGATCAACACTTATTTTTGTTATTGATTGGTCTTTTGAATATTTTTCTGATTGCTTGAATAATTGTTCAGTCTATCAAAATGTCAGAGAATAGAGAAAAATATACATCACAATTTCCCTGAACCAAAGGTGACCAGCAGTTTGTCATACAACACTAGACAAGTTTATATGAGAGAAGGGACAGAGACAAAATCATATAACATAATAAATCAAAATAAATTTAAAGTTCAAATGTGTAGTAATTCATCTTATTCTAATTGATTATAATCAGCTCAAAAGCCCAAAGAAAAAAAAAGCACAATATAAACAGAATAACCAGGAAATTTCAACCTTTTCATAAACCGATCAAAAGAAAAACTGTACCATGTAAATGATTTGACCTGATTCATTTCTGCACATGCCTCTGTCTTGACGCAATGTATCAAGCTGTTGCTAAATTAAGTGCAAAACTACTATTACACTGGGCAGACAATGTGAAATGTACACAGAAATTTGTTCACAATTTTGACCATTTTATCTTTAAGGAAACAACAGTGCTGCTCACTTGTTGAGTGTAGACAAAATTTAAGGCCCCAGGATAAATTCTGGTGTTAGATATAGGATAGAGGATAGAGGAAAGTCTAATTTACAGGCAGAGGGACATGTCCATTGTTGATGGACAATGAGACAGAAGGATTAAAGCCTGCAGAGGGGCAATGAAGAGGTGAAGGGCAGACAGACGGTCAAGTAGAACAAAGAAAGAACAGAGACATGAGCAAAGATCACCACACTACCACTTTTTCATAATCACCTAGTTAATGCCCTTATGCATACATTTCATTTATTTGTTCAATTTTCCTTATTTACAGAAGGATTCATTAACAGATCTTAGTGTCTTATATCAGGTATTTGCTTTAAAAATAATTAAAGAGGAGATGTGATTAAAATGTGAATACACAAGAAACCTTTTTAAATGAATGTCAGCAATATAAAGAGTACACTCACAAACACACACACACACACACTAAAGCTGAATTTAATGGAACACTCAATATTATAAATTGCCTCATTGCACAAAACGACTGTTATTTGCCAGCAGGGTTTTGCGAGTGTTGTTTGTCAATGCCAGTTCACTATGAATGGGTCAGGCTAGCAGTTTCCCACTGCTTCCTGTCTTTGTGCTAAGCTAGGCTAAAGACATTGCTGTAATGGACACACAGAGATGAAGCTGATATCACTATTCACATCTGGATAAGACCACAAACCAGATGGGTTTTTTTCCCCCCAAATTCCTTCAACAAAACAAGCTCATTGTGTTCTAGCATGATCACATGACCACTGCCAACATTTAGACTTGTCTTCCATACTCAAAGCTGCAGTAGTACAACTGAACAGCAATGAAAGTAATGAGATGTATAGCTGTGCTACTAAAGGGCAAAATGATTCAGATATAGGGGATAATGCTCAACTAATAACACACACACACACACACAGAGAGAGCAAGAGAGAAAGAGAGAGAGCAAGAGAATGCAGTGAGACTGATGGTAGACAGTGTCTCCTGATAAGGATTGTAGATTTCAGAGAAAGCAGACTGCAGTTTCAGGGTACATATAGCCTACATGTCCATCAATCAATAAAGTTCTGTCTAATCAATACTAAACCATTTAAGGCTAATGGAGGCACAGATAATGACAATATCACAACAAGCACACTGTATTATATACAGAAAAACAAGGTTTCTACTGTGAGTTTGAAGGCTCATTCAATATTAAGATTTTTTAAAAATCCAATAACAATATGATGTTGATGCGTGTTGTGTAAATGAAAGTGGTGGCCAATCAACAGAGCATCACTATCATTCAGATGTGAACGGTTTGACCACGGCTATTGTCCAGGTTCACCCATAGGTTCTGTGCTGTTTGAGTTGGTATCAGCATAGTACTGTCAATGCTGATGGACAGGTCTAAGCGCAGGCTCCTGTGGAGTGGTGCAGGAATGAGTCCTAAAACCCAGAAATCAGTTAGCATTTTAGCACCTCTGGTTCCTTCACCCCAAAGTCAATGGGCTTTTTGAGCAGGTTTTTGGTTAGATGGCTGAAATAAGGTCTGTGGTTTTAACACAGGCTTGAGACATTTTCATGTTTTATTCTAAGATATAACATACACCAGAAGATACCCCACTTGTGATTTTTAAAAGGTTTTATGTGTCTTAAAAAAGATGCTTGCTAACAAGTAGCAAATGAAATGTTGTCGACATCCTAACACCGCATATGAAAACCAAGCTAGTCACCAGTCCTTCTTTACAGCCTCGTTGTGTTTATACTCTCGCTCCTGCAAACTATCACTAACTTTTTAGAAAGAAAGACTTTTGTAGAGGAGGTCAGCGTGCTAAATTCAATTACAACTTGGAAGCTGAGTGATGATGACATTGAAGTCACGCTACTGTTTATAGTCTAACATTATCTTCTTCTACTTCTGGTGATTGTATTTAGGCTTCAAAAATCATAAAAGTGGTGTTTATCTGTGAAATTATTTTACTGAACAAAATGTTCAAGTATCATAAACCTTTATTGGTCACAGAGCTTATTCTCTGCAATAATCCAAAAGCCAATGAAAAAATCTCATTTGCTTTTAGTCCAAAATGTGTCATACCTGCTCCACTCTATTACGTCCTGAAGGAACAAAACCTCAGGCTTGTACAGGTTAAAATTTTGTCATGCAGCAAGGCAAGCAGTGATGCATACATCCACCTGAGTGTAGGAAGAGGAGAATGAGAAGCTAAGCTGGTTGTTGTTATATTAAGGGAAAGTTTACCACAGCACCAAGCATCCTCATCTAGAGGATGAGGGAGCCCACAACTGAGCCTTGTGAAAGCTCTGTTGCCTGTGGTACTCTACTGAAGATGTTTCTGGACACACTAAGTCTCAAATAAACACAAATACACAAAGCATCTGTTAAGATTATAAACTAAGAAATGAATATTCTGAAGCGCAGCGTGTGTTTTGCTGTGCTGACTGCAGCCGACCACCGAGGTGTGCTCAGTTAACTGCAACAGTCAGCTCTCACATTGCAGCTGACACTGGTTTAACAGACACACAGATGCAACAATGTGTGAAATGTGCTGATAACACTGACAGCTCTTCACCTGCACTTTTATACCTCTGTTTTTACACTCTGCTTTTGTTCTGCATGTATTCCACTACTTCTGTTTAACAGAACTAACAGAGAACTGTAGACTGCATCAGTTCATCAGCACAGCTGCTCAGTGGAATATGTTTTATACATTCAAATACTCAAATAGTGAGGTTGAGGGGTTGGGGTATAACTGCTGCATTCCACTTTGTTGGATACGTATGTTTTCCTCCATCTGTTTTTGTGAGAAAATTTTTTGCAGAACACACATTTCAGTCAGTGGCAGACCTTCAGGACAAGTAAGGCAAGCAGCATTTGACCAGTTAAAGCTTAAACAGACGTCAATTAGAGTGATAACAAAGTGGAAGCAATATCTGTCCTTACTTACTACCTATTCTGACCACAGTACACTGTTGTTTATGGAAGCTAGGTTGACTACCAGCCGTTGTGCTTATTGTTTCTATCATTTTCATGAACGTGGCTTTGTCTCATCGACACAGGCTGGGGTCAAGTAGAGGAGGAACTTGCAATTTTTTGACTTGAGCTGAGCTATAGCTAGCTATGGACAAGCGTACATTTTGTTACGTTAAAGCAATAAAATGCGACTTTGCTGAGCAACAGTAGCCTCTGCAGTCATGAGTGGTGACCAGAGTCCGAGTGGTTAAACAGTTTTCATGTACAGTAAACAAAGCCTATCAGTCACTTGACCGGAGCACCAACTGCTTAGTGCCACTCACTGAACTGCAGCACAGACGGTGTATATTCCTCATGATCCCCAGCTTCCAGAGCCAGAAGTGCTGATACTGAAGCAAACACGCCAATCTCCATTTAGAAGTCTTTTTAACTGATATACAGTTCAGCATTACTCTTGAACTTGCTAGGCCCAACAGCTTAAACCGCTGACTATCACTCACTTCTCACAGGACATCATACTCGCCCACCAAGGTTACCCAGTGCAAGGACATGCATTCAGGATGTAGAGTGGGAATGACAGAGGAACTACTCCCTGTATTACAAGTCAGTGTACCATCAAAATGATTCTGAAGCTGTTATTTTAAGATATAATTACATAGATATAGTGTTGCTTTAAGAGATAGCGATTACGAGTAAACAAGCAAATTACCCTATGATTTATCATCTGAAATCAGTTTAAGTTGTCTTATCAATCACCTTGATTGAGGAGTTAGGCTTTAGTACGGAGCAGCTTTTAATTGCAAGGAAAGCTTTCACAGAGAAGACTGAAAATTGAAAACTGAATTGAAGAATTTAGTTGTGCATTAAGATAGTGGTTTGTGGGCTAGAGGATAGTTGGTAGGTTGGCTGTAGTAGGCTCCACCTGCCTACATGTAAAAGTCACCGCTTATCATTTCAGACAATAAACATGTATTCTTTGACAGCAGGTCACATTCATGAAGATAATCTAAAATATCAAACATAATCTAGTGTGCTACAAAATATTAAAATGAAATGATTAGAATTTTCTGACATGTAGATATGGTACAGTCCATTCTCTATCTCAAAAAGTCTTTATTTTAGCATGTCATATACAAACAATAACTAAAAAAAAACCATGAATTTTATTTTCTAGTCAGGCCAACTCATTGAATTTATGATGATTAGCTCCAACTGATAAAACCTGCTGGTGACAGCTGTTGTTTTAGTCACAGAAATCGATGGTTGTCAACTAAAAAATAAGGAGCTTTCATAATGTCAATCAATCATATGTTGTTGACAGCAATATCATTGTCTTTGCAGTGCAGCAATTTCACTAAGGGAGATAAAAGAGAAGCCCTTATTCCTGCCTCTTATTCTCTCAAGAGGATGGAGTTTATCTAAGCTGGACATGATGTTATAAATATGTAGTGTGTGTGCGGACGCTGTCATGTCCTGTCCACAAAAGACAACTCCTTTTCAGTCAAAGGCATCAACTATAGATAGAAGAGTAATAATTAGAGTCAGAAATCAACACCAGACAAGTCCACCATCATCAGATTAGAAATGTGTTTAAAGAAAAAACAATTCTGTACATCACATTTGCAGCTCATGTTTCCACACTGTTAGCAGAAACAACTTGGGGCACGATATACTTCTGAAGAAACAGTGATGCTTTGTGCTGTTAGCTTGGTGATCATGCAAACTCAGTGGTGCTGTAGCTGATTTCACATGTAAAACCTTCCAGTAAAAAAAACACTGTTGTGGTTTTAGTACTGACCTTTGACAGGTCAATTCCTGAGTTTGGGTTCCTAAAGGTTAAGACTGATTTATTACAACTTGAGTTTATGGTAACACTGCTGATCAGACAGGTCACACAGCACATCTAAACCACTATGAACGTCAAATTGAAACTGAACACAGTGGTCACTAATGATCCCTCACTGCACAACTCCACTGATTACAGAAATGAGTTTGGTGTGTCTCCTATCTGTCAGATCTACTGTTTGTTTTGCTTGCTTCATTTTCTTTTTTACTCGTTGGACCTATTTTTAGTGACATTTTGTTATTACTGATAAGAATAGCACAACAACAACAAAAGAAAACCCAAATTGTGATAAATAAGAATTATTAGAGAAGCGACATATGACATGAAAACGAAAATGTTCCTTTTGTTTTCTCTACTGTTTCTTCTGAACCAGTATGTTTTGTATAGGGGTCATCAATCTAGACAAGATTTTTGGAACCATTTTACCACAAAACTGCAGCTGATTTCAGTGTATTTCTATCAGCTAATAAACCACACAGACTGATGGAATCCTGATGACAGCATTTCACAGCAGCCTCCAGTAACGTGTCTCTCATGCTGCTCTCCTTAAGATTAATATATTTCTGTGTCTCACACCTACCTGTTCTTATGTCACAACACAGACACACAGCTCCTATATGCTTGACAGTCACACTCATGGTCTCCACCTTGCCCCTAGCAACTCCCTGCCGAGAATGTGGAGAGCAGGAGGAAATTGAGATGCAAGGTGTGTGTGTGTGTGTGTGTGTGTGTGTGTGTGTGTGTGTGTGTGTGTGTGTGTGTGTGTGTGTGTGTGCATGCATTCAGATTAGAGAAAGGGCTCTCATAGCCGTGTCGATTAATATGGAACTGAAAAGCTTTACTATTGTGTGCACACACATACACAAATACTGTACCACTAGTACTGCACTGACCAAGCAGTCCCTGTACACAGTCTTAGGAGACCCCACCTATCCTAGTACAGGGTGGCCTGTGCGTGTGGATGTGAGGGGAGGATGGTAAAAGGAATTAATAAGGACAAATGCCTGACTTAGTCTGCCTCAGATGAGGGCAAACACACAAATAACATGTATGTTATACACACAATTAGCATTGCAAATAACCACCATCAACTAGCATTAATAAACACACACACACGTTTACGTTCATGTATGTATTTATGTATATGCCATGCATGCATTTATAGGGTGAGATGCACAAAGGACTCTGCCTGGGTGCAGAAACACTCACACACACACACACACACACCTGTATCATGTATGCATGCATGACAGTGAGAATACATCTGCCTTCATTAAATTTTAAAACAGAGGTTATGTGTCCATTTAGAGATCACACAAACATGGAGGAGGTAAACAGGAGAAAACACACACTCAGCATGACAAGCACTTAACCCTAACCTCCTCTCCCTGTCATCTAACACAGTGTTCTCTACACCGCTCAGTATTTGGGCTCAGCTATCAGTACACAATACTAGTTTGATGTCCATTTTTAATAAAATGTTGTATGGTTTTTTGGCGGTATGGGGGTTTTAGTTGTTTTTTTTTTCAGCATGAGATAATACAGACCTTATTATACTATTTATATTTTATTTCTCTATACATCTATGCAGTGCACACTTACTACATCCAAGACAGTGAAAATATTTTCATTTATACCTGCATCAAAATGAGACTATGTAACTCTTGAAAAGCTGTTACAAATGAAAAGTTGAGCTGAGTTTTGCTCCGTTCAGTTTTAGCTGTTAGCAGTTTACTTTACCCATCAGCTGATGGTTGCAAACTTTACAGAGATACTGAAGTGTGGCTGACATTACTGAATCACCCCTCAGTCTTTATGATTCTCCATCACTTGTGCTACTGTTACTATGCTTTTGCATCTACAATTAACGCACACGACTTCTAATACCCAGTTCTGTGTTGGATTCAATTTTTTGCTAAAAGTGAGGCTTCAAAGCTGACGGATGTCTTATTTAATCTTTTAGAGAAACATTCAGGTAATGTCACCAGGCTTCTCATTTTTAGCAAGCACTGACTGTAATTATCAGCTGTTTAAACCACAAACATTGTTATTATTTAAAATTAATTAAAGCCTAAAATTAAAGAAAGCTAACGATGGGCCAAAATGAAATTTTAGAAAACTTTTTGAAAAGGGCTTTCTGCATCCCTGTGTCTGCACTCTGCAGGGTAAAGTAGATTACGTGTTATGACAGCCCAACAAAACCGTAAAAAGATCAGCTGATCATGTCACATCAGTTTCAGGAGTTGGAATTTCCCAGTTTCACTTTGATGCATGTCATGTCAATAACTTAAACTGATCATCTTAACAGTGCTGAGTATTTGGTCTAAGTAGCTTGTGAAAAATAAGTCAGCATGCTACAGCTGTTATTCCAAACTGTCACATACATATTTAAACCATATTTAATATCCTGTGCTGCTAATCTCATTTTAAGATTGGAGCTACAGGTTTGTGAACAGCAATAAGCAGGTACTATTTGATATGAGTTGATTAAAGGTCTTAATTAAAGCTTTGAGTCTTATGATTTATAAATTCAGTTACTTGTAAATGCTGAAAGATAAAACTGAGTTGATGCAACGAGAAGATTAGATAAGATATAGGATTTTTGCACACATCATTTAAATGTACACTGTTTTTAAATACTACCTATAATTGAGAATTTTTCTGTCTGTGAATCTGATTATATGTGTGAAATGTGTATAACCTGGATATCTGCTGGATATCTGGGTTTTGGACTGATGTTTAGATCAAACAAGACATGTGGATAACATCACCATGGGATTAAGGAAATTATACAATGTCTGATTTTTTTTTCTTAATGCTCATCCTAAACTTAACAATTGTTCAATTAAGAAATATTTGACATATTAATCAATAATAATATTCCTTGCCTTAAAATATAAAACAAAACATAGATGATAAGATGAAAATGAGCATCATGTGTCAAAGCTACCAAAGTCTAAAGTGTATTATGTACACGCATTAATAAATGTCTGTGTGTGTGGATGTACAAACACTTTGTATCGTGTTCTGAGCTTGTGAAAATCAGGCTACTCTCCTCAAATTCTATATATATCTGACCCATCCCTGCTCTCTGCTGCTACAGTATACGTGTGTGTGTGTGTGTGTGTGTGTGTGTGTGTGTGTGTGTGTGTGAAGAATAACACACAGCAGAAGTGCCTCCAGCCACAGTCTGGCAGGTTTTGTTCCACACAGAAGCAGAGAAATCAAACAGAGAAACATCCCAGTCTGAAATTCAAACATATCCTGTTTTTTTTTTTCTGGTGGGATCAGCACATCAAGCCATGCTTAGTTAACACTCACACACACACGTACACACACTGTCTAGGAACTGACCTGCCATGCTTATGTACGTCATGGAAAGCATGGCTGTGAAAAAGAGAGATCAGAGTGTGTGTCAGGGGAGAGAAAGCAACATTGACCAGGTAGGAGGGATCATGGGAATGGTTGCTGTGGAAACTAGGAAGTCACTGGCTGATACTGCAGGTGTGATGATGTCACTAATGACGTCAATAAAAATAATAACTGAGAAGTACATGAGAACAATTGGAGCAAAGTCAAACAGACTGCACAATGCAATCCCTTTCTCCAACTCACACAGCAAATACACAGAGCGTACGCACACACACACACACACTAGCAGTGACCCCACTACCTCTCAGGTGGGTAAACACTTTGCATTATTTCTCTGTATCCATGGCAACACGCTGCTGAGCCAACACTATCACCACCATGAAATCCTGTTTGGGAGACTAACATTTACAGATATGAATCGTTAACAGCCTTAAATTTACTCATACAATCACTATTTTGAAATCATGTAACATTAACATATAAATAGCAAACTACCAATGGCATTTCACTGGACAGGACCAATCAGCAGGCAGTCCTATCCGGAAGTACAGCTTTTTTGAAAATATCATTTTTATGCTGAGTTTTATGGATATGGATGAACCAAAGTTGCAATTACATAAATACATTCAAATTTTTATCATGGAAGCTGTAGTTTTCAAAGTGGTTACAAAGTAATCATTTAAAAAATCACAAGGGTGTCAGTTTCTAGTAACAACATCTGTGGTGGATGCTGATTTGTTTTAGAATATGGAAAGAAAACCCCAGGAACATGCTTCCTTTTTTCAGGAAAGCCAATGAAAGATATGCTGATATGAGAGATTGCATTGAGTTCCTGAAACTACTGCAACAGAGCACATGATGTCATGACTTCAGGTCTCCATTATCTGGGCATCAGTCATCTAGTATATGTATAACAAAGGATAAGTGAGAACCTTGACCTGCTTGTGGCACTAAAGAAATCACCAACATCAATAGGAGTCATCCTCTGGTCACCGTGAATGTCTTTGAAAAAGAACTCCATCCAATAGTGATATTTCAGTCTGGACGAAGGTGGTTGACCAACCAATCAGCCAACATTGGCATTCACTGAGCCATACTGCTGGCATAGCTGAAAAACATTAGTCATTTCTGCAGAACCAGAGGCTTTAATATACAATTTTATGCTGAGGCTTTCTGTAAAAGATATCTCAGAACAGGAAGCAATCAGTGAATACTATCAGATCTAAAAAGCTTTAATAGGGTATCCTCAGTATTTCTTGGCCTATTCAAAGACCAATCAGCATGTTTCACATTCTATTGCCATTCAACTGATGCTGAATTGAAATCAGGGTCTGAGACTTGAAGGACTCATTGGATACATTTGACTCAGGTTGACTGAGGTTATCCTGAAAAGTGAACTTTTCTACTGGGATTTTAAAAAAATATTTTGAGAGGCACCCAGTTGAACATTTGGTACCATATTTACTTTCAAACTACTTTAGAGAATGCAGACCTACTTGTGTCCTCCCTGCTGAGGAGATGGTGCAGCCTGCTGCCTGTCTGTCTGTCTGTCTGGCTTCCTCTGCTGTCAGATAAGATGGGAGCTGACTGAAAAAGAATCCCCTGCCTGTCTTCTTTTTAGTGAACACACACACACACACACACACACACACACAATACATGCATCCAATACACTTTGAGTGCATCACTTTCATCATCACAGTTTCTGCCTTTGTGTTACACAATCTCCCCCCCTCTGTGACAGGAACACACATGCTTGACATGCACACACACAGATCTGAATCTCCAGCGTGTCTTGTCAAATAGCAGGAGGCAGCAGGTCCATGTGTGAATGCCAAGTTTAGCAAATCAGAGCACATCCTGACACAGTGAGAAGTTGAACAGCAGCCACCACCTCTGCACCTTAGTAGCTGGAAACCTCTTCACACAGGAACTGATATACATTACTAGAGACGACAGCCATGCAGAGGAGCCACATGTATAAGTCTTCTCAGTCAAACAGCTGTTAAGGATTGTGTTAATATTTGACCATTCAAACTTGCTACAGTGCAGGAGTTACTGTTCTGATAAAATGCAGATTAAGTCTTGTGAAGGTCTCAAAGCCTGTGGAACAACTTTGTAACTGTAGCATCCACCATAGGCTTCTGAAAGGCAGTCTGAAGCCTGGGTTTGTTTGCTTTCTGCCAAAGACAAGGGAGCAGCAACCATCACAGCTGGCTGCAATAGCTGTCAGTCCACACCCTCAAAACATAACTGTTTAAGCCTTAATGTCTACATGAAAAAAACACTTAACACATTAATTAACAGTGATCACTGGTTTCACCACTCTGTCTGGGGAGCTGATGCTTTGTAGGATGAAATCAAAGGATGGCAAACTGCACGTGTAGCACAGTTGTAACAGTCGTGTTAATGTTTTGGTAAGCTTACCAGTATAGAGACATTAATGGTTAAAGTATGCTAAATCAGAACGCTGAGTATATGTTTCATATGTGGATGATTCACTTGTCCTTTTCAAGCGTGTAAGCCTTGGTAGATATATAATGTTATAACTACCTAAGTGTACCTAGGTGATACCTATATTTCTGTACATTTCCTACAAACTTGCAGTGAATGAAAGGAAAATATTTCCTTTTACAAAGGAATAACAACAACAACAAAAAGCTTTAAAAGCCCACAGAACAAAAAATACAAGAGCAAATGTGCAGAATTCATTGTGAAATCCCAATGGAAAAACTGGCATTGGCAATGAACCAGGACATAATAAGGCAGCGTTTATGGAGTGCACAGCTGAGTGTGCATTAAAGCATGACAGTTACAGCACAACAGGTAAACTAGCAAACTAGACATATGGTCCCCTGACAATTAAATGAAGTGTACTATTATTATTATCAATCACAAGGACTGTGGAAATCATCAGCTATCAGATGTGATGTACACTATCAATTGTGTTCATTCCACAGCCACACACACACACACACACACACACACACACACACCCATTATACCCTCCAGGCAGAGTTTGTGAAACAGGTCCTCAGGAATGTGATAAAGGACAACACAACAAGCTCCATCAAGACCATTTCCAACTGCAGCAGCCAAGCAACATAGATAATAATCCACCCCTTGAACACACATAAGCAGTAACATCAGCTGTCTAAATGTGTTGACAGGCCAGGCCTGCCGAGAATAGCTATGTCACTACAGACCCGGCATGTGGCTTCAAACCAAAGAGCTCTCACAAAACTGCCACATTAATGCTCGTTTACTAATGAGCAGAGCTGTACAGTAGCTAGCTGGTACCCATTTCAGTCAGTTGGTCCCTTCGGCAAATCTAATTTGTGACAAACCATGATTAGCACTTTATTCTACTGTAATGTATATTTTAGAGCTGGTTTACACCACTCAGTGGCTGGATGTTTTAGTGACAAGCTGGCGACCAGCAGTTGTGAAAGTTGGCATTTTAATAATGGAAGTGCTGCTCGGTGTAGAACTGGGTGTGTGCTGGATTAAAAATGAGCTGTCAATTGATTCAGCGCCTCAAGTCTTGCTCTAGCATGTTGAGGAATTGTGTGTAAAGAGCTAACAAACACTGAGAGACAGACAAAGCACACAGGCTGTAAAAGTATTTGGTGAGCCTCAGGGCTGGCATACTTACAGGGACAGACATTTTGCTGGCGCTGTCACTCTCCTTGTCTCCTGGCTTTAACACACACGGTGGTCTTCTTTCCAGATGCTACTTTTCCAACAGAACGAGATTTTCTTCACGTCTCCTCAAGTGTCAGTCCTCCATCATCCACACCATGGTGAACTCTACAGGAAAAGCAAACTTCCAGCTGTAGAAAGAGGTCGGGGTTTCCTTGAGTTTGGACTGGGAGTGTTAGAAAATGTGTCTGCAGCAAAAGAGGGTTTTACGGCAACACAGCAGCAGTGCGGCCGCTCGAGTGTCCAGCACACCCGGCTGTCTCTCCTCCGTCCTCCGCCCTCTCGCTCCCTCCGCCACTCCTCTCTTCTGTCACGGTTTCCTTCTCTCACCCCTTCGGCGGTGCTTCAGTAAAAAGCCAGTAAACGAAGCAGCGGTGATTCGGGAGGTCAAGCGGCTTCTACCGTTATGATGACAGGTCTGCGTGAACAGGAGGACTGCACCGCCTCTGCCGCTGTCTGCTGCCGTCCTTCTTTAGGGACGAGCCAGTCCAGCCTTAAAGGGACCGTCTCACTAGAAGGACGTGTAATTCCTACCATTTTAAACGCACTTAAAAATCCACAGAATGGCACCTCCAGGGGAATTTTTGGGAACAAGCCTTTAAAGGACCATATTGTAGTTTTGCATGTCTTAGCATATCTACTACAAATCACGTATACCCTGCTTCATCTTACTGTAATAGCTTGCAGACAACTGTTTTGCAGAATTCAACATACACTTTACTGTATGTTTCACTGTACAACTATTACTGTACTGTACTGTATACTCTATACCACCCTATGACATCTTGTTTGTCTTTCATTAGAAACAATTTAAACATAAAAATTCAAGGAACATAAATAAACCCTGATATAATGATTCAATTTTGTAAAAGTTACATTTTTGTAATTTCTAAAACACAGCAACATGATTTGCAAAATGGTTAGATGTAATGTTAATTTGCCTAGAATAGCGTCTACAGTGAATATAGTGCCATTTCACTGCAGTATAAATATGCCGTATTTTCTCACTCACTCCCTAATCTGAGTTTGTGCAATTATTATCAGAACACCCTGCATGTTTCTGCTCATTTTAACAATGAGGCCCAGATTTGATCATGTCAGTGTCACAGCGACACTGACACAAATCATATGACAGCTGCTTCAAATCTTGGTTTATTATACTGATTGGAATAGATGGAATGAGTAAATTGTTAGAATAATGTGTGGTACAAATGAACCCTTACTTTCCCTGACTGCAAGAACACAATCAGACTTCCTGCGGTGGTTTAAATAACAGCAGCTGTTTTCACCCACACACCTCACACACTGCCATGTTACACACGCACACCCACATCCAGCTAGGGTTGGTCAGCAACACACTTATATGCATATATGTGAATGTGTACAACACTGGAGTTTTAGACAATGGTAATATGTGTGCCTCTCTTTAGATTAGGTCAGTAAAATGCAGCTGTTGTTGTTTTTGATGTTTTTCAGTTAGTTTGTCCTATGATTAAAAAAAGAAGTTTGTTCTGACCACCTCAGCTCTGCCCAGGCTCCAGATTCTGCCACATTTTTAGCTTCTTGCTCCAACAATAGAAATAAATTGTAGAAGGTGAGATCCAGACTTCAGTGTGTCCCTATAAAACACACAAGATGATGTCATATATAATGAGATGCATTTTTTACTGTAATGCATGTCTTCTCCTCCTCCTGTATCAAGGAAATTGTCAAATGTATGCAGAAGAAAAGATATCCCTTATGATTGGCAGTTTTAATGAGACTCAAATCCCGCTCCACTGAGCTGCTACAGAGCACACAGAGATTTAGAGATGGTTAAGATATCACGTGTCTATAAATAATAACAGTACCAGCTTCATGTTAAAATGATCAGCCCTCAGGCTATCATGTAAATAAAATAAAACATGAGAGGAGAGACTGAGGCTGCATACATGTTTGTTGATGTACATGGCTGATATCCCTTTAGTTCAGTCTAATCTGGTCCACCTCTGACAAAATGCATCTGAGTGATTGATTTCATCATCATCAGAGATTCCCTCAAACAGCACTGGTTGTCTATGGACGTTACAGTGAACTGCCTGTGCTGAGACCTTTCGATTGAAGTGGAGTTTAAGTATCCCATGATGATGTAAATGTTTCAAACTCCTCCATCCTGACAAGAATATTATGGCAACACACACACACATACACACACACACCCTCAGCCATCATAAGCTGTGTGTGAACATGTGTGAGGATAATCTCCTGTCACCCTAATGCCATAAAACCCCATTATATGTGAGGAAAGGAGACTTTAGTAGTGAATCACATACTGTTTTTAGGCAACTGTCAGAAGCAGCCCTGTCTTCAGACTGTATAAAGATCTGCTTTATTCAACATGCACACAACATTTTACCATCTTTTCCAGCCACCAAAGGAAACAGATTCATACCCAACAGTTTAGGATTTACTACACGGATGGTTAAAGGTATTCTGTGAAATTTTGGACCATGTTGGACCATGCAGATCATAGTTTTTTGTATATGAGGGTGAACATAAACAGACAAGAATGTAAACAATGCAGGGTTCAAAATGAATGGCTTTGCAGATAGTTTATAGGGGAGGAGCATGCATTTAACTTGTTTGCTTGCTGAATATAAATACTGTCTACAAGAGTACTTCACAAGATTTGGGTTTGGGCTCAAGGTCTTATCTCATTAATCTGACAAAGAATCATATTTGACTGTAAATATTCAGTCCTAATGTCAAAAATAAGCAGGGTCCACTAGCTTTTCCTCATGCTTTCAACTACATCTGCTGTGAAATTGCAGTTTGCTCGTGATGAAGACAGAGCCATATCAAGGGTGACTGAGCCAACTTCAATTTGATTGAGACTGTTGAAAACTAGAAAAAGCTAGTAAATAGACCATGAGTTAAAGGTGCACTTACCTAAATAAATGTATTAAATTGAATTTAATATTTCTATGTTCAAAAGTTTAAATGGGAAACTACAGTGTTACGAATTACACTAAACATCTCGGCCCTTTACTTGCAAGAATGTGATGTTACTAAAACACTGCTGGTGCTACAGTTATAAGAAAACAAAGCAGGTGATTAGTGCAGTGGAATGACAACAGGGTGATGGAGGAATGATGATTGACGTTGGGGGTCTTCATAAACTGAAAATAAACTCCTTGACATCTCAGCAAACAAAAATAAATCAACAGCAGACTTAAAACGATCTGTTTGTCTTTATTGAATATTTAATATCTACATGAAAAAACAGAGAATTGTATCAATAAATCAAATATCCCTCTGGTCTCTCTTCCACTGCATTGATCCTCTCCTCACTCCTCTTCTGTCTTTGTCCCCACATTTGTTCATAACTAGGACAAAAAAACACCTGAGGGACGGGCCAGTGTCAGCTCTCAGTGTCCTGTGATGTTTCCAACAGTATCAGGTACAACACTAGATAAGAGCACCATGTTGCGTTGAGGTAAGAAACATCAGAGAGCCTTGAAGTATGTTGCCATACAGCCAGATGTGGGATGAATACAGACGTTGAGCTTTGTAGAGCTCATTGGATAAATTTAGCAACTTGAATCAATTCACTTTCAAATTTTGGATCACCTCAGCAGCTGTGGTTGCGGTCTTCTTCATGGTAACAGTTGCTAAACAAAAACTGGGAAACTGAGAGAGCAGGCATAATTTTGCAAGTTAAATAAAAAGTTAAATTATTTATATTCAATAGCTTGAACACAACCTTTTATTATGTTTCAGTTATCTGGGAATCTTGTGTTTCTGTGTTAATGAAAGTAGAAGTTATCCTTAGACCCCATATCTACCCTGTATTAACATATGATCTGATCTTCTGATTTATTTCAGCTTGGATCTTATTGTTGTAGACTGTCTGACTACTTGTGTTTCTTGACCACTCATCTTTCTTTTTGTGATGCCACCAGGTTCCAAGATTTCAGCAATGAAATTAATGAGTATGATATTATCATTATGAATAGAAATACTGGACAAAAATACAAAAATAAGAGTTGTAATAAAAACCAAACTATTCTTTAACCCTAAAGCCTGGTCCTAAATCAGCCCATTGAGGAAGTAGGACAGGCATGAATAACCTCACTTCCCAAAAATGCCCTCAGTGTGAAGATTTGAAAATCTAATTGGTTCTTACAGCGATGGAAGGACAGAACATTCAACACATAACCATAACACAAACTCAGCTTCTTAATATCCCCATCCTGAAATAGACTCAAGCCACACCACCAGTCTGAGCTCTCTTTACTGAGGAAATAGCAACTCTGTCATTAGAGAGAGAGAAAGCAAGAAACAGGCTAAACATCTGTTCCACTGTGTGTGTGTGTGTGTGCACGCGTGCGTGCGCTGTCAATCTATGTCATCATTTCATGTTGCTCAGTCGCACTGCTTTTTCTAACTCAAACTGGCGGTGGTCGACTCGCTCCAAGAAGTTCTTCCGCTCCACATACCTAAACCCAGAGAGAGGGAGAGAACATTAGTCCTACTTTTATCATCACAAGTACAAGCACACACTGAAAACACAACTAAGGACGAAGAGTACAGAAGCAATGTGTTCATTTCTCCCCTTTTCCCTCTCTCACACACACACACACACAAAAACACATACACACAAGCAAGCGCACACTTATTTTCCCACCACTAAACCACATTTCTCTCTGCGTTTTCCACTTCAGCACAGGAAGCAGTTACACGGCTTTTCCTGCAGTGTGTGTGTGTGTGTGTGTGTGTTTGTGAGTACAATGATTTGAGTCCCTGTTGTGTCTGAGTGTTTTTAAATTAGGTCCCATCCTTCTGCTTGGTTGGAAGTTAGTGCATGTTAACTACGGTATCAGAGCCTGTGTGTGTGTGTGAGTGTGTGTGTGTGTGTGGCACAGAATGACAATGAAAGAGCTAACAGAGTGCATACAGCAGACCCATGTTATTTCCCTGGGGTAGCCAGTCTTCCATTGGCTCCCTCTCTCCATCCATCCTGAAGTATGATTCTTGCTTATACGTTTCTCTCCATTTACACTCAATACTTTCCAGCTGCTTCTTCATAATTAAAAACTCTACTGGGCCTGCGCACTATGGTTGATCCATGTCAGCATTTTGTGATTACTGACTTTACAAAAAATGTAATGTAGGATGGAATTGTCACCAATTTGCAGATCAAATTAACAGGCCATTTTGATAGAAATGATCTAACTATGAATAGACGGATCTTTGTCTGTCTGTTAGTCAGTATTTCCATTTTCTCGACAATCGCTCATCCCATCGACTTCAAACTTCACAGGTGTATTGCTGAGGACCCAAAGCAGTGCATTGTAGACTGTTAAATGTTCTGGGTGAACGGTTTTCAAGAAAGCTATGAACAAGGCGGAAATACAGTATGAGAGCAGTGCAACATCCAGACAATTTACAGCATGCACATGCCAGGGTTTTAAGAAAGGCGGAACGTGACTGCATTGGCACTTTCTACACAATCACCAGACATTATTAGAGTGGAGCGAGCGCAGCAGGGAACTCCAGCAGTAACAAATGAGACCAACTGACCATAAAGCTGCAAGCTGGATTAACGCAGGCCAAGCAAGCAGCCCTGACTGAGAGGCACATTTTGATCGACCACTGCACTATAAAAATAAAGTACAAAGATGCACTGCATCAAAATCTGGTGTGATTTTGTGTAATATGGAAAACTTCTACAGAATGTAGATCAATGGATCAATTTATGGCACAAAGGACGTCTGTCACTGCACAACCAAAACAGAAAGAGCACATCGCTTTTGTTTTCCCTGGTAGGTATTGGTAGCTTTTCCCAGCTAGTGGAAATGGCAGACAGTGGACCAGCCAGAGTAACTGCAGAAACTCTACTGATCTCATTTGATGGATATGATGCAGAATAATTATTATTGTCAACAGAGCTGACATCCAAACTCCAGCAAAGCTGAATGCTGGACTGTCCAGTTATTGTATTACTGCCTGAAATGTTTTAGAATTTAGTGAAAGACCTTATGATGCTGTAGCACACACTAACAGTCTCTTACCCCTCTTTGCCTCTGTTGTGGATGGCCAGCTCCTCCGTGATGCCCTCCTCTGATTTAAAAGCGTCCCAGTCCATCTTTGACTTTTCCAGCGTGCTCATCTTCTGTTTCTTTCCCCCGATACGACTCAGGATGCTCGACATGCCTGATGGCCGCTTAGCACTGCAAATACAAGGGACGGAACCTTTAGGTTGACACACTACAGGTGCTGAAGCATGTCTCCCCTACACATGGCAGAAACTTTATGATGAAGGGTCTGTACTGTTGTACTTAGCTTGGTCTTCTCAGTCAAAATTACCACTTAAATATCACATGAACAGAACAGTAACTATTTGAATGCATACAGTACCAACAGCA